>JANIHZ010000208.1:59598436-59609867 GCA_027478365.1 Erythroxylum rufum | reverse complement strand
TGTAAACTAATAAGTTTTATAAATTAAAATAAATAAATTAAAATTTATTTATTACTTAATTTTGATAAAGAAGAAAATAATTTTTAATAATTTTTAAAATTTATTCCATTTTTAACTGATTTTAACTAATTTATTTATAAAAAATTTAAATTGAATACTAAGTTTTTTAAAAATTTAAATTTTATTCAATTTAGTAAGGATTTGATATCACCAATTGTAGTCTATATAATCCAAACCCTTAAAACCAAAACTCAAAAGTAAATGATGGCTTAGGAATCCCATACAGTTCTTATCTTACGTCGTCGTTCATAGGTAAGTCCATTTTCTATAAGCTCTCCCATTGTTACCAACTCAGTCCAGCTCCTGTCAAAAAGCCAAGTGAAACAACTGAAGCTGACTCGGTGCGTCACTGGGTCGGTTACTCGTAATAGGAAGAGAGGGGAAGTGAACTCAAAAAGCCAAGAAGAGAAGTGTTGATCGTGGGATTCAGGGTTTTGGGTGATCGGAAATGGCGAGCCCGATGATGCATAGGACTTTGTCGCTGAAGCCTGGTGCTAAGGTCTTGCGAACCCCTCTGACCGACGAGTCTATCTGGAAGCGACTTAAAGAGGCGGGTTTTGATGAAGAATCAATCAAGAGGAGAGACAAGGCTGCTCTTATATCTTATATTGCCAAACTCGAAGCTGAGGTTAGTTTGTTTTAAGTGTTTTCTTATGATTTTACTACTTCTTGTTATTGATTGTGTGGGTATTGGCATTTTCTATTAACTGAAAAAAAAGGAAATAAGGAAAGATTTCTTTTTATTGGTTATATTTTGAAATTTGAGTTTGTACACTTCTGGGAGCTAAGGGTTAGTTCTGAAATGTTGATTGGTGCATTATTCTTACGCTTGTGTGGATTGCGCTTTAGCCACTTCCATATAGTGTTTTTTTTCCTTTGTACATGTTTGAATAATTGAATTTCGTTTAGATTTATGATCTTCAACACCACTTGGGTGTCCTCATATTGGAAAGAAAGGAGCTAGCTTCTAAACATGAGCAAATCAAAACTTCTGCTGAGGCTACTGAGTTATTGTATAAGCGTGATCAAGCTGCACACTTATCTTCCCTTGCTGAAGCAAAGAAACGAGAAGATGGCCTAAGAAAAGCTTTAGGAGTTGATAAAGAGTGTATAGCAAGTGTAAGGTTTTCATTTGGTAGTTTTCACCTTTCTTTATGCTCTTTTTATTGTTTGAATGAGCCTTTAGTTGTGGGTTCTTGTAGATGGAAAAGGCATTGCATGAAATGCGTGCAGAAGTTGCTGAAAACAAGGTTACGGCTGAATGTAAATTGGCTGAAGCACACAAAATGGTTGAAGATGCCCAGAAAAAGATCGTGGAGGCCGACAGCAAACTGCATGCTGCAGAAGCTTTGCAAGCGGAAGCTAGTCGCCATCATCGTGCGGCAGAAAGAACGCTCCAAGAAGTTGAAGCACGTGAGAATGATCTGAGGAGGCAGAGCAATGAATTCAGATCTGAGTAAGTAATTAACTGTAGGTAATCTTACGATTTAACTTTTAACTGAAGCATAGATAATGTGCTTCATAGAAGCTAAGAATCCTGTGTGGTAAGTTGCTTTTTCAACGGTTATTATTTTAAACTTCTGTGTTATTATTTTAACTGTAGGTAATCTTATGTGGAAAAAGAAGTAGGCAATAAAGTTGTCCATGTGAAACCTTCTAAACTCGTGAATAGCTAAATAAGTCTAACCCTGGTGGCAGTGCTGTTTTTCATAATTCTGCAGCCCCCAACTGTTTATTGGGGCAAAAGTTTGTTACCTTGAGCTTGCTTATTTTTGTTCCCTTAATGATCTAGCTGTGATGCAAAAGAGAGAGAGATCTCTCTTGAGAGACAATCACTGAGTGAAAGAAGAAGAGTGCTGCAGCAGGAGCATGATCGTCTGCTCGATGGACAAGCTTTACTGAATCAGCGGGAGGAGTATGTTGCTCGTAAAACTGAAGAGCTGAAAAAACTTGAAAGGGAGTTGGAGGCCAAAAGAAAAAATATTGAGCAGGAATTTAGATCCTTAATTGAGGGGAAGTTGAAAATGGATCTGACAGGGGCTTCCTTCTCCCAAAGAGAGGAGGTTGGGATCTTTAGTTTTCATGTTGGCCTTAACTGTTGTTAAATTGATGTTCCCTTCTTTCTTGGAGCCATTACTTACTTTTCTTACTTTTACCTATGTGCAGGTTGTTATTCACAAAGAATGTTTGCTAAACAAGAGAGAGCAAGAGCTACTTGTTCTACAAGAAAAGCTTGAAAGCAAGGAATTTGTGAGTTTTTTTTAGTCTTAATATCTTTTATTTTATTCTTCATATCCTTCTTCTCTTTCTCTACTCTTTTTCTTCTCATTTTATACTTTCCGCATGAAAATGCAGGTTGAAATGCAAAATGTTATTGGTAATCAGGACGCTGTTCTGAGAAAAAAGAGGTTGGAGTTTGAGTCTGAGTTGGAGATGAGACGCAAGTTGGTGGAAGATGAAATTGAGGCAAAGAGGCGAGCCTGGGAATTGAGGGAAATTGATCTACATCAGCGGGATGATCTGCTGTTGGAAAAAGAACACGACTTGGAAGTTCTGTCAAGGGCATTGGAGGATAAGGAGAAGGATGTGAAGGAGAAGATGAATAATCTAGGTGATAAAGAAAGAAGCCTAAGTGTTGCCCAGGAGGATCATGAGTCAATGAGATCACTTTTAGAGCATGAAAAAGAAGAAAATAACAAGATGAAGTTGGAACTTCAGAAATCGTTGGTTGCTTTGGACGACAAAAGGAAACAAGTTAACTGTGCAAAGGAGAAGCTAGAAACAATGAAAAGTGAAACAGATGAACTGTCTGCTTTGGAGATGAAACTTAAAGAAGAGGTTGATGTTGTCAGGACTCAAAAATTGGAACTTATGGCTGAAGAAGACAGATTGAAGGTAGAGAAGGCTAAGTTTGAAGCTGAGTGGGAGTTGATTGATGAGAAAAGAGAAGAATTAAGGAAGCAAGCGGAACATGTAGACAAGGAGAGAGAAGCCATTTCTAGGTTACTCAGGGATGAGCGTGAAAATTTAAAACAAGAAAAGGAAGCAATGCGGCATCAGCATAGGTGTGGTGTGGAGTCATTTAATCGGGATCGGGAAGAGTTCATGAATAAGATGCTACAGGAGCGTTCTGAGTGGTTCAACAAAATACAGAAGGAACATGAAGATTTCTTGATGGGCATTGAGATGCAGAAAAAAGAGCTGGAGAACAGTGTTGAGAAAAGGCGAGAAGAGGTGGAGAGCTATTTAAGAGATGAAGAGAGAGCCTTCGAGATAGAAAAGAGTAATGAACTTCACCTCATAAACACTCTAAGAGAAAAAGCTTTTCAAGAATTGGAGCAGGTTGCTTTGGAAATGAAGAAGCTTGGTAGTGCCAGAATGGAGGTAAACTTTGAGAGGGAGCAAAGGGACAGAGAATGGAGTGTGCTGAATAAGTTGATTGAAGAACTTAAAGATCAGACTGAGAAATTAGAAAAACAGAGGGAATTGTTACGTGTAGAGAGAGAAGAGGTTGGTGCACAGGTGGAATACCTAAACAAGCTGGAAGATCTGAAACTGGCCTTGGACAACATGGAAGTGGCTGAGATGAAGCTATCGAATATAGAAACTAGCCAGCGGAAACTTTTGTCTATGAAAAGCTTGAAATACAATACTTCTTTAAACCAAGATACTTGTTTAATTTCAAATGAAAGGATGCACTTCGGTAGTAGTGGAGGAGGACCGGATCCGCACTTGAAACAAAAATCTCCTGTAACTTCATCATTTAACTTTGCACGTCCCTCTTGGATAGAACGGTGCACTAATTTGATATTCAAAAATTCTTCTGAGAAGTCTACAGGTGATGGGAAGTCTCTGATACCTGAACTTGTAAAGGTGGCTAAATCTGCTGACAATTTGGATTCCACCAATGGATATCGTTTGCGTAAGTCCAAGTCATCGGAAGATTTTGGCAAGAGAGAACGACATGTCTTCTCTGAACCAAAGGTGACACTTGAAGTGCCACGAGAAGATGAAATTGCCAAGGGGTTATGTTCGAGAGAATCTCAAATCAAAGATGTGAATGAGATGACGACTGAATTGATCACCGAAGAACAAATTCAGCATGGAAGAAAAAGAAGAGTGGACTCTGCTTCAGTCAGTTCACTGCCTGAACAACAAAAGAAGAATAAAAAAAGGACGCCGCTTAAAAAAGTTACTGTAGATTTGTCTGATGTGGCCATAGACAACAGTACCCAGGAAAGTATACTGGATGATCAAATTCATCAGAAAGAAACTAAAGGGGATGCTGAAGATACCAATGTATTGGTTGTTGACAAATTCATCAAGATTCCAGAAGCTTGTGACGTAACTGAACTACAGAATGTTTCCGGTCGAGATGTCCGAGAGTTCCATCAACACTCTGAACAGATACCTATAGAAAATATTACCGACGATGGAGAAACAAATGGTAATGCAACTTCAAGAAATGTGGGAAATTACGTGTCACGCTGTCATTTAGGGGTATTTGGTATGGAAGCATCGAAAGTTTCTGAAGAGGTGCTTCAGAAAAGTGTTGAACACACTAGGGGGCATTCTCAGGTAAGTTTAATATATCCAGTGTCACTGTTTACATTGCGTTGAATGTTTTTATGAAGATCTCAAATGCATGTATTCTTTTTCTCCAATGATGGAACATCTGGTTTTCTGCTCTTGAAATTTTAGCTGACGGAAATTTACCTTTAATATTTCAACTTTCTATTGAATGAGATTTTCTTGTTGGTCTTCATGTTTATTTTATGCTGCTGTTACCTTTGGTATCTGAGAATATATACCAGTTTAATATGCTCAATTACCTGGGGTTATTAGGATGGGACATTCTTAGTTCTTGGTTTTCTTCATATCTGCATTTTATCTTTTGTGGTCAATCGGAACAACTCTTTCTTCCCCCATCTGCGGACTATGAACTTTAGCATTTCTGTTTTGCAGTATCAAAAAGATGAACTCAACAAGGGAATCGAGGATCCCGATGGTCCTGTTGGCAAGGTTGTTGATAATGTTGGAGCAAGGACAAGGTCTAAACAGAAGTTGTAGAGTTGTAGATGTTGCTTGCAGTTGCAGTAAATAGATGATCTCTAAGTCAATTAGTCAATTATAGCTATATGCAGTCAAGCAGCAGCCTAGTAGGCTAGATTGCTGGAAGCATTAACTACTTTTGGGGCGGCTCATTAGTTGGGAGCCAGATCCTCAGGTCCACTTTTTGTGGACCAATTCTGTGCTACTGTATCAGACTCGTCTATTTATGTGGGACTCACGAAAATAGACGGGCCAGATACAGCGGCACAGAATTGGTCTATAAAAAATGGACCGGAGAATCTGACGCCCATTAGTTGTGCCTACTGACTTCTTGGAATCTATAGTCTCAATATGTAACCAAATTAACTCAGTGTGTGTCAGGTTTTGGGATCTTAGATCACCTTTTTCTAAAATCCTGTGCGGAACAGGGTTTTGAGAACAGAAAAATCTGATCCCTTCTTCTGCCCAGCCCAGTATGAGCTGACCACAGCCACATATATTGTACAGATTCCAACTCATGCTGACGTGTTTTTGTGGTGATCTTTAGGGTGATGATTACTTGTGTTATCTTAGTATGGCAAGCGGTGTTAGTTTGATAAGTACGCTTATCTTAATATAACAAAGTAGTGGAAGCTAGTTTAGTTACAAAGAGTATTCTGATGAAAGTGTGGTTTGTCTTTTATAGTTTTTCCCGATAAGCTGACGTTACAACAACCTCTAGCTTGGTAAAAGCTTACCGATGATGTGTCAAGCCGCCATGAGTTGGATAAGAATACAAAATTGTTCCTTCCTGTTTCTGTTTGTCACTCTAAGAGTATATAAAAATTAGATCTCTAAATTTTAAGTTACAGTTGAGTTGCCAGGGAGCTTTTTTAGTTTAAGTGAAATTGCGGATTTACTTTATATATACAGTCAAAATAAAATTGAAGTCAGAATTTTACCTCTTATAAGGAGTCTATTTGGTTCGAGTGGAGATTAGTCTGATATGGATAGCTTAAAAATGTTTTGATTTTTCTAAAATACCTCAAAAAAATAAAAAAAAAACAAAATAGATCAACAGAAGATTTGACGTGGATATACATACCTATTATGAAAGGAAGACAAGACATACCCATTGCCGAGAAGTGCCTACTACACACACGTGTGCGCCTTTTCAAGCCAAACAAACTCGTCAAAACTTAGAATAGTCAAACGACACAAGTCTAGGTTTAAAGCGCACCCAAAAAAACACAAAGAGCATTGAAGCAGAGTGTGTGACCTGAATCTCAGCCTCAGCCTCCATTCATTTATTTTCACCGGCGGCGAAGAGAGGGTAACCGTGGATAAGTCGTATAATGGAGAGAAGCGCCGCCGTAGGTGGTGGTCTCCACCACAATTACCTCCTTTGTCCCTCGCGTCCCACTGCTTGTTCTCTCCTCCCTTTCTCCTCCGACCACATGCTCCATTGCTCCCCTTCTTCTCTGTCTCTCAAGGTAATTTCTGCTTGTGTTCTTTTGTCATGTCACTAAGTTATGATTGCTTATTTAATAGTGTGTTTCTGTTCTCGGTTTTGTTCGCAGGTTCAGAGGCCGTTCCAGCCCGGTAATGTTTCAACAGCTGTATCTCCTTTCAGTCGGGATGCCGTATTGTCTGGAAACTACAGGTCTGTGACTTTCGTTGAGAAACTGTTTTATTGTTATTGTCATTTGTTGGCACTTGCATTGCCCGGATAGGATCTTGTGGCTTAGGATCGTGCTTTGTTTTGCAATTTCTGGAAAATCCATCTTCTGGGTCTACTCATTTCTGCTTGTGAAGGTCATGATCAGTGATGATCAATTCATATCTTTTCATAACAAATGTGAAGGAGACCACTGGAAAGGATATCCTTTTCTGGACATCTCGTGTATCTGCTTTGTTAAGTTGATTACTATCTGGTTTTTGTAACTCCCTTTCTCTTTCGTTTTGGTTTTATATAGTGAAACGTTGGACTTGGCCGACATAGATTGGGACAGCCTTGGCTTCTCTTATGTTCCCACTGATTATATGTACACAATGAAGTGCGATAAAGGTGGAAACTTTTCCAGAGGTGAATTGCAACGTTTTGGGAACATTGAATTGAACCCCTCGGCAGGAGTTCTAAATTATGGTCAGGTAAGGTATTTCTGATTTCAAAGTTTCGTTTTCTTCACTTATTAATACTATGATTCGTTGGATATGTGGTGTTGGCAATAATATAAGAGATACTTGCTGCATACTGTTGTTGTTAATAATTGGCGCAGCTTGGTTATTCTGTCAGTTATAATACCTTTTTCCTTCTTCCCACATCGGTCATTTTCGTTTTGTTAGCATACACATTATGGTGCTTTTAAATGGAATCTAATCTAATTGGTATAAACAGTGCAGTACAATTTTGCAGTCAACTTAAAAAGAGCAAGTTGTGTGTTTGATTCCTGGTACCCTTCTTCCTCCTAATCTTAAAAGTAGACAAACTTGAACAGCGTCATTTCAGTCAAGTTGCATATTTCCATTGTTAATGAGTCACAATTAGGAAGGATAACCTTCTTTAACATGTCAAGGAAAATTTTGAAGCAATCAGGGGTTATCTTTTGTTTCTCATCCAATTCTAATATTTGAAGCGTACCCTGAATGAGCTTTGCGTTACAACCATAAGTTAGAAATCTTAACAGTAAGATATTATGTATGAGTCCAGATTCAGTTATCAATGCTAGGACGTTTTAATACCCCTTTTGTTTTAGCAAATTGGTACCTATTATGGTTCCACTTTCTCTTCTTGTATTATTTAAATTCAGGGATTATTTGAAGGTCTTAAAGCCTATCGAAAAGAAGATGGTAAAATTCTACTGTTTCGTCCTGAGGAAAATGCACTGCGGATGATAAAGGGTGCGGAGAGGATGTGCATGCCGTCACCAACTGTTGAGCAGTTTGTGGAAGCTGTGAAGGCAACTGTTTTGGCAAATAAACGTTGGGTAATGCTTCTATTCCATGCATTGTAAAGGTTTATCCTACAAGTAATATGTTTACTGAATTTTCACCTTTAATTTAAGGTTCCTCCTTCGGGTAAAGGTTCATTGTATATCAGGCCGTTATTAATGGGGAGTGGAGCTGTTCTTGGTCTTGCACCTGCTCCTGAGTACACGTTTTTGATCTATGTTTCACCTGTGGGAAACTATTTTAAGGTTTGTTTCATCTTTGAGCATTAAATATGATTGAGTTGTGGTTGCAACTTTGAATTATTGTGTTTTTTCACTTTGGCATTGAAATCTATTGATGACATTTCAGAAATATTGTTTCCCCATGTTGGAAACCCTTTTCTTTACTGTTGAGTTTATATTCTCTTTGAGGATATAAAATGTTTTGTTCATATGATTATTCTTTCGTGAACTGAAAAATATGCTCTTTGTGGTTGGTCAATCATTGTCTGCAAAAGTTTCTATTTGTTTTCTTATGCTTAGACTAGAGTGTAAATAGTTGACATTCTTGAGAGAGGTTTTGTTAATGTCTATCTTGTGACACCATAAAAGGTTGATGATGCAAGATAATTTTTTTATGCAAAGTTATATTTTTTACACATTTCAGGAAGGTGTTGCACCAATCCATTTGATTGTTGAGCATGAACTACATCGAGCAACTCCTGGTGGTACTGGAGGTGTGAAGACCATTGGAAACTATGCTGCTGTGAGTACTTAAATGGATTTCAGACTTGATATGGCCCTAGTATGAAGTAGTATTATAGTGCATAAATGTGAATATTTGGGTTGCTCTTTACATTGCCTATATTCTTTTTGATAATTATTTCTATTTGCTGATGTTGTTCTTTGTGTATATCAAATTGTTATTTCTAGGTTCTCAAGGCTCAATCCGTTGCAAAAGCCAAAGGATTTTCTGATGTTCTATATCTTGACTGTGTTCATAAAAAGTATTTGGAGGAGGTTTCCTCTTGCAACATTTTTGTTGTGAAGGTAATCCAAGGAATTAGATTCTGGTTCTTTGTTAGGAATTTGATTTATAGCATACCAATGTCAACTTTTCGTTTGCAAAACTAATATGCATTTGCTTAGTATCTTGTTTATTTGGAGTGTCACAGCCCTACTAAATGAAAGAACATACATGGAGCTGCTAATAACAAAATTCACCATTGACTTCCATGATGAAATATGCAGTAAATTGTGAACTTCTAACTTGTTGGCACTATCATGGATCTGCAGCACCTGAATTGTGAAGTCTCAAGTTTGGGGCATCATTGTTTAGTCATTAATTATGCTTCCAACTCACTATTTGACGAGTATGAGCTATCATTATTGCTTATTAGCTTGTAAATGCAGAGTACCAGCGATAACTAGCTACCTGGGATTTTGAATGATGGAGTGAGATTCGAAGATGACATTAAGAACCATAGCTTGTACCATTCCTGCTAATCTAAATTATTGCTAACAATAGCTTGTGTCATTGCTTTAGTCCAATACGGTACCTTATTAATAGTGATTGCAGCTAACATGTTTTTATATGCTCTGCTGTCAGGGTAATGTTATTTCTACTCCTGCAATAAAAGGGACAATTTTACCTGGTATTACCAGAAAGAGCATTATTGATGTTGCTCTAAGCGAAGGGTTTCAGGTACCTTATTGTTGCTGTAAAATTTTTCATAGACATTGGATGTTTAATGTCTATGTTTTTCTTAGATGTTGGCATCCTGCTCATAGCAATTAGTGACAATGTGGCTAGCATCGGAATATGGTGATAAAGAGCAAATTTTATGTTTTATACAGCAATTTCATTTCATAAACAGTACTTTTAGTTGATTCTTTGGTGAACCTGATATTAACTTGTTAAATGTCTGAACCTGCACAAGTATATTTGACAAAATTGTTAAAGCTCCTTCTCTCCTTTCCTGTAAAGTTTAATTTGGACAGTCGTATGCTGCAGGATCGGACTGAGTTTTTTTACTTTTAGATACGGAGGTTCATGCACTGAATCTGAATGACATGTTTTTCGGAAAAAAAATTTGAAATTAATGCTGAGTATTACTATGGTAAAATATGCATTGCCTCTTTTTTTTAATTGCTGCATGACTTTGAAACACTTTTCTGCTGTAAGCTGTGATGCTCTTCGTTGGTCACTGTTCAGTATTGCTGATAAATAAGAACTAAGCCGCCTCCGTTATGTTTTTCTGTTGTAAACATTTGCTTCTTCATGTTCAGATACGTGTTCTAGATTTTCCTTCATATTTTCTCCTAGGATTTTTTTTTAATTGCCCATTTGTTGTGTAGCATTTACTTTCACAGTTCACAGGCAAATATTGGATGCATGTTTGACAGGACATTGAATGACTCTATTTTAGGTGCAACATCTAGTTTGTGAAATGGGCAGTATTTGCTAACCAATTCTTATGTGTTCACGTGACACATGCAGGTCGAGGAACGATCTGTAACTATTCATGAGCTGCTTGATGCTGATGAAGTTTTCTGCACGGGGACAGCTGTGGTTGTATCACCGGTTGGAAGCATAACTTACATGGGTAAAAGGTGACGCCACGACATAACCTCCTATCTATAAATATAACTGTTTGTATCAAGATGAGTCAATATATAAGCTCTTACAATCTAGTCCTGCTACCAGAACTAGCCTATCAAATGTGATATCTCCAGTTGGCACTGAGTTTTTTGAATTGATGTTGTGTGCAAATTTTTTCCCCTTATGCAGGGTGTCATTTGGAGAAGACGGTGTCGGTGCCGTATCGAAGCAACTCTACAATGTGCTTACCAGACTACAGATGGGTCTTATAGAGGATAAGATGAATTGGACTATGGAGCTGAGTTAGGAATGCCCAAGTCAACAACAGTAGTTTGCATTTTAGCTTACAAAAACTTCTATCCAAGCATGTTAGGCGGTTAAAATATGTTGCTTTGGCTTGCTTTCTTTGTTTTGTCATTTGATGTTTAGCACTCTGTAGCATATCCTCAACGTTATGTTCAGTTTGACAATGCAAGAATGTGTCATGGATTTTAAGTACTTGAAAGATCTCTCTTAGGAGCACATGTTTGCTTTATGACCAAAAGAGTAAACAGATCAGCTGAAGTCGCAAGTTTGACCTATTTATACCTATGTATTTAATTAAACCCTCTTTTAACTTTTTAACAGAGTGATCTTAAACTTCTAATGCAATGAATTTCTATACTATTTAAGTTTAATAAAGTTGAATTAAATGTTTAATTTTGAAACAAATTTGTGAATGAAATGCAAAATTCACTTGAGAGGGCAAGCTTTTCTATTCAAGAAGTTAAAATATTTAATCGGTTTATTTGTAAAAATATTAAAATAT
>JANIHZ010000208.1:59569393-59593667 GCA_027478365.1 Erythroxylum rufum | reverse complement strand
AAGAAAAATAAAAAAATTGATTTTAAGTAGAGTAATTTCTCGTCTAAATAATATCAAATGTGTGCGGATAAAGTGGATTAGAAGTTTAGAACAGAGATGGAAGTACAGGAATAGAGCAGGCGCTTCTAACTTATGCGGGCCCCAGTGGACCCATCAGTAATCAGATAAAAAATTTAAAAAAGATAATTATTATGGCATTTTCGGTAATATTTTCGAAAAGAAAGGGTAGATTTACTGCTATCTAATATCTTTATCCGCCTATATATAAGGCCCCGCCTCTGTTTTAGAACTTGAAACCAGAGTCAGTCTCTATTTTCCTCGATCCGCCGTCCTGCAGTCGTAAACTCGAAAAAAGACCCAAAAAACACAAGAAAAAAAAATCTGATTTTTCGTTCTTCTCCTCAAGATTTTCTTGATCAGTATTCACAATTGAGAGATCTAGGTAACCGCCATTCTTGAGTTCAGCAGATCTCTTCTTTTCATCTCTTGTTTTCATGAGGTTTATGAGTGTGTGAATGCAGATTTCTAGCTGAAGTTTCAGTTTTTCTCAATTTTTGTTTGGTAGTTTTATTTTGTTATGTTGATGGAGTGATGCGTTTATTGATGCGATCGAGTGATTAGATCGAGCCATTGGTTTGAGCTTTTGCCTGGATCAGTTCTAGGTGGAGATTTGTGTTATTTTTGATAGATTTTAACTGCTTGGATTAGTTCGATGTAATCGATCTGGAAGTGTTCTTGCATAAGTGATCTAAATTTGGGATTTTTCTGCATTCTGTCTATTTTGATTTATATTTGGTTTAAATCTTTTACGTTGTTATTGCGTTCAGTTCAGAGGATAATGGTATTGAATCAATGGAAGATTTTAACTTTGCATGATATATTGCAGTTTTTGGGTTTTGCTAATTTCTCTTCAATGGGGTTTATGGTTGTTATAAAAATTTTCTGTGTTTAGATCTTAGCTGTTGAAATGGCAACGTCAACAGCTGGCTCCACTGGATGGTACAGAGGAAGAGTGAAAGCTGTTCCCTCAGGGGATTGCTTGGTAATTATGGCTATGACCAGCAACAAGCCTGGGCCACCACCAGAAAAGACCATCACTTTGTCATCTCTGATTGCTCCAAGACTGGTAAAGTCTTTCATTTGGTTCTGTTTCTGTGCAATTCACGGCTGTTTTGGCATGCCAATGTGTTACTTTGTGATTTTAGTATTGATTTTGATTTTGTTGTATGTTTGTTCATTTACTCATCTGAAGAGATGGATGAATGGTGATATAGTTTTGTAAACTATAGTTTCGATCTTCTAGTTTGATCATATTAAAGCCATTGCTTTGTTTCAACTAGACCTAGCATGATTGTTGGCAAGATGTTGCATGCAAGTGCTTTTGAAGCTATACTAGAAGAAAGAGTAGCATCACGCATATTACAGTTAAATGTTTTGACTTTATGCCTTTGCTTCTAGGCTCGTAGAGGTGGAGTTGATGAGGCCTTTGCCTGGGAAAGCAGAGAGTATCTGAGGAAGCTCTGCATCGGACAGGTCCTTCTCCATTTCTATCTGTTCAGCTGGTCTTTGATATACGATTCTTTCTTCAACTCTTTCCTAATTTGGTTGGGTGGGTATAACTTGATAACTTTCATTTTTTTCAACAGGAAGTCACTTTCAGGGTGGACTACTCAGTGCCATCTATTGGTCGAGAATTCGGTTCTGTTTTTCTTGGCGACAAGAATGTTTCCGTGCTTGTTGTTTCGGAAGGCTGGGCAAAGGTACCTTTTTGTTTCCTTCCTGGAGACTCTTGAGATATAATTTTCATTCTTCTTGCCTCTATTAATTAATTTAGCCACTTACAGGTGAGGGAGCAAGGTCAACAAAAAGGGGAAGCTAGTCCTTTCCTTGCTGACTTGCTACAGCTTGAAGAACAAGCTAAACAACAAGGTCTGGGTCGATGGAGTAAGGTTAGCTTCTCTTGCTCTTGCTTCATCATTACTTTCTATCCCTTCCATTATTAAAGCTAATTTATCCTTGCTGTGTTTTTCATATGCTTGCTTCAATAAAATACTTTTTAGTTGGTAATCTGTAAAATTTTCCATGATTGCTTTTGTGACGTCATTCATAATTTGTTATAGTAGTTGAAAAGGTGATCTATAAGTGTGGAAAGGATGTTTGAAATACTTTTATTTTGGTAAATAAACACAATGATTTGTGCAAATTTGTTCATTTGATATAAGAAACAATATATGGGCTTGCGTATATAAATTGAAGCATGTAAAATGGTATTTGAAAGTCAGGTACTCATTATCTATTGCTGGTAGCTCAGTTCTGTGTACAAAATTCTTTTTTCCAGTAATCATGGAACAGGCTAAGCCATAGAAATGTAATGCACATTATTAGTATGTGCCATGATTGTTTTGGTCCTACACAGTATACTATGATATTACTTTTTTTTTTAAAGAAAAGATCTGTAGGAATACTGTTCGACGAGTTCAGGAAAAGGTGCAATATGTGTGTTGCTTGTAAAAAATTGACAAGACTTATACATTTTAAAATTTACTCATTTCATGATGGAGAACTTTGCAGCATTTGGGTCCTGACTGAAGCATATAATTGAAACTTTTAATATTAAGAAACTGGGTTTGATTTCATAACCTCGAGAAAGAATTCATTTTCAAATTCGTGTTTTTGTTTAAATGAAACATATCCCTTGATAAAATTTGTTGCATGTTTGTATTTTTGGCTGTAGACGCCAGGTGCTGCTGAGGCATCCATCAGAAATCTACCTCCCTCTGCCATTGGGGATCCAAGTAACTTGGATGCCATGGGTCTGCTTGCAGCAAACAAGGGCAGACCAATGCAAGGTATCGTAGAACAAGTTCGTGATGGCAGCACCATACGTGTGTATTTGCTGCCAGACTTCCAGTTTGTCCAAGTCTTTGTTGCAGGAATCCAGGTATGTGCATTGCCTTTCATCCTGCATCTTTAGTTCTTCTTTTTTCTCGACTATTTTACCGGTATTACTGTAGTATCTAATATATGTTGTTTTCTTGTGTTTATATTAGTCTCCATCAATGGGTAGAAGAGCCGCAGCAGAAACTGTTGCTGAAGCAGAGATCACATCTGAAGAAACGAATGGAGATGCATCTGAACCTCGGGCCCCTTTAAATTCTGCACAGAGACTTGCAGCCTCAACAACAGCTGCTGAAGTTGCTCCTGATCCATTTGGTCTGGAGGCCAAACATTTTACAGAGCTTCGTGTTTTGAATAGAGAGGTAAATAAAATGAAATGAAATGTTGTGTTGTGCTATTTTCTACCCATGGAATGCTTTTACTAAAAGTTAACTTCAAATATTTTTTCTAGGTTCGAATTGTCCTGGAAGGTGTGGATAAATTCAGCAATTTGATTGGGTCAGTATATTACCCACAGGGGGATACAGCAAATGACCTGGCATTGGAGCTTGTGGAAAATGTATGTGCTGAAGTATTTTTCTTCCATAACATTGGTTGTTGCTATTCCTTTCTTTGCGCCTCAGTCTTAGCTGATAACAATGATGTGTTGGGGTTGAAATATTATAGTTTTGGCCATTCACCATCCATATTGTGAAGTATTTAGAGAATGGGCATTGATGATACAAGACACCATGCTTACTTTAAACAATTATGAATAAACTCATTGAATAAGGATTCTGAATCTATCTCTCTGTCTTTCTCCACTTTCCTTAATTGTAGGGTTTAGCTAAATTTGTTGAATGGAGTGCAAATATGATGGAAGAAGATGCCAAGCGTCGGTTGAAGGCTGCGGAGCTTCAGGCCAAGAAAAACCGCTTGAAGTTCTGGACAAATTATGTACCTCCTGCAACTAATTCGAAGGCCATTCATGACCAGAATTTCACTGGAAAGGTAGTGGGTTCTCAAAATTTTGATGTGATTTTAGCTCCCTTTATTTTAATGAAAAGATAACATTCGGGCTTTCTTTAGGTGGTGGAGGTTGTGAGTGGTGACTGTATCATCGTGGCTGATGATTCTGTGCCCTTTGGCAGTCCTTTGGCTGAGAGGAGAGTAAATCTTTCAAGTATTAGGTGTCCAAAAATGGGCAATCCTCGTAGAGATGAAAAACCTGCTCCCTATGCTCGAGAAGCCAAGGAATTCTTGAGAACGCGCCTTATTGGTCGACAAGTATGAAGATGTATCTCTTTTAGTGAACCTTGAAAGTTGTTATTATCGGTATTATGATGTTAACTCGTTTATTTTTTAGGTAAATGTCCAAATGGAGTATTCAAGGAAGGTTGTCATGGGAGATGTACCTTCAGCTACCACTGGTCCTGGAGACTCTAGAGTGATGGATTTTGGTTCGGTCTTCCTCTCATCTCCCACCAAGGGTGATGGAGATGAAACTTCATCAGCACCATCCACCACAGGTTCTCATCAAGGGTTTAATGTTGCTGAGCTTGTAGTTTCCCGTGGCTTTGGAACTGTGATCAGACATAGAGACTTTGAGGAGAGATCAAATTATTATGATGCCCTCCTTGCTGCTGAATCACGTGCTATTTCTGGGAAGAAAGGGATTCATTCCGCCAGGGATCCTCCAGTCATGCATATAACAGACCTTACCACAGTGAGTATGCTAATCCTCTTTGGATACTCTCTCTACCCTATGAGGTCCAGTTGATTTACTAAATGAGCTTCATTCAGGCATCGGTCAAGAAAGCAAGGGATTTCTTACCATTTCTGCATCGAAGCAGGAGGAGTTCTGCTGTGGTGGAGTATGTCCTCAGCGGTCATCGTTTTAAACTGTTGATTCCAAAGGAAACATGCAGCATTGCCTTTTCATTCTCTGGTGTTCGATGCCCTGGCCGTGGTGAACCCTATGCTGACGAAGCAATTGCGTTCATGAGACGGAAAATAATGCAAAGAGATGTTGAGGTATTGATCTCCTTCCTTAAGCACATTTTTTTTCATGGCTGGATTACTTTCCTCCATTTGACGAGTTGATCTTGAATGCAGATTGAAGTGGAAACTGTTGACAGAACTGGAACATTCTTGGGATCCTTGTGGGAGTCGAGGACTAATGTGGCAGTGACACTTCTTGAAGCTGGCCTTGCAAAGCTGCAGACTTCCTTTGGTACTGACAGGATCCCTGATGCTCATCTTCTTGAACAGGCTGAGAAATCTGCCAAAACACAGAAGCTGAAAGTAAGAAGCAAGGACATTTGACTCTGCCATTTGTTTGTTACCTAGAATTTGCTTGTGATAATGCAACTGATTGTCTTCTTTTTCAGATTTGGGAGAACTATGTTGAAGGAGAGGAAGTTGTTTCTAATGGTCCAGCTGTTGAAAGCAAACAGAAAGAAGTGTTGAAGGTGATTGTTTCTTACATCTGATTGGAGAGCATGCGTGCTTTAAGTAATTTTTCTTACACATCTTATCTCTACAGGTAGTAGTTACAGAAGTCTTGGGTGGTGGAAAGTTTTATGTCCAAGCAGTTGGGGATCAAAAAGTTGCATCTATTCAACAACAGTTGGCATCCTTGAATCTACAGGATGCTCCTGTAATAGGAGCTTTCAATCCTAAGAAGGGTGATATTGTACTTGCTCAGTTTAGTGCAGATAATTCATGGAACCGAGCAATGGTGAGGGTCATCATTGTAGTTTATTTCATACCAATCTGATTTTAGATGCTTTATTAATTTAATTCTGGCTACTACGTGAATATTTGTGGGTTGTTTTATTAGCTCAATATGCCCCTACATATCATATTCTTATTTGTAAAACTGGGATATAGGGAAGTTTCGCTTGACCTGTTGTTTTTCCTTTAATTTATTTCTCTCTCTAAATCCTTCTCCTTTCAAGCCAATTGAATATATTGTGCATGTGTAGATTGTGAATGCACCACGTGGGGCTGTTGAATCCATGAACGACAAGTTTGAAGTATTCTACATCGACTATGGAAACCAGGAGGAGGTTCCATACGGTAGGTTACGGCCTCTTGACCCTGCGGTGTCATCTGCCCCTGGTCTTGCTCAGCTGTGCAGCCTAGCTTATGTCAAGGTTCCAAACTTGGAAGAGGATTGTGGTCCTGAAGCAGCTGAGTATCTTAGTGCTCAGACTTTGAGCAGTTCAAAAGAGTTTAGAGCAAAGGTGGAGGAGAGGGATCTTTCTGGAGGAAAAGTTAAAGGGCAAGGAACTGGGCCCATTGTTGTGGTAACCCTTGTTGCTGTGGATGCAGAGATTAGCATAAATGCTGCCATGGTTCAGGTACAATTTTTATAACCCATATATTTACTGTGCGGGTATAGACTAGACTAGGAATGCATTATACTCCGTGTAAGGTTTTCCGTTGTATATATATAGCTATCTATTGCTCATAGCAGCACTATTTTTAAGTGAAACTGACATAGTTTTTGGTAAAGTTGGTCCCAATAGTATGGTTCTTGTTTAATGGTTCAATCCACAGGATAATATAATATAATTGCATTTAAAATGACCACATGCCGTTATATATGTATTATAGTTCCAATATCATTTTCATTCATAATGATTGAGCCGCAACCAAAGTTGATGGTTTAAATTATTGATATGTTACTTTCTGTTTATGTTTTTGTAATCTGGTTGATAATATGATTTTTCTGCTACTTTCCAGGAGGGTCTTGCTAGGATAGAAAAGAGGAGAAAGTGGGAACCAAAGGAAAGGCAGGTGGCTCTTGATAACTTGGAGAAGTTCCAGGATGAAGCAAGGTCTGGTAGGCGTGGGATGTGGGTGTATGGAGATGTCCAGTCTGATGATGAGGACATGGCTCCTCCGGCTAGAAAGCCCGGCGGTGGCCGTCGGTAAATTAACCATTTCCCTAAACATGGTTAAATTAAGAAAAATGAGAACTGTAGGGGGGCCCTTAAGATGCTCTTTTTTTTACAAGTTTTGAAAAGAAACAAAAGAAATATTTGCAGCATGAAACTTGAGTTTTGTTTATTTTTTTAGTTTATTATTATTTTTATCACATATACATTGTCATAATAAGGTGAACTTGACCCATGTGCTCCAGTTTTGGAATGTAGAATCAATCATGATAAACAGTTCTTGGTATTTGAATGGAGTAGGTTTCCTTGTGATCTTTCTTTATATTATTGTCTTTGTTTGGAAACGATGGTGTACTTGTACAGTAGTTTCGCATTTCTTCACTCCTTAGTAGCTGTAGCTCACCTGATTTTGGAGCAACGGACCTTAAATAGGCTTTTCAGCTCCACTTTCATGCATATGGAGGTGAAGTTAAAGCTTGCCCAACCAATTGAAATTATTACATAAGAAATAAGAACTTTTAGATTTAAAAGGATTAATGAATATTAGATTAAATAATGTAAAATATAACAAAATATTATTTTTATTCAGTAGAAAATTAAAGTTTAATTAATTAATTTTAATTTATAAAAATTAGTCGATTAATGAATAAATTAATTATTTTTTAATTACACAATCTTTAATGAATAAATGTGATTTGAGTATTGTAATCTAACCTAATTTAAAACCTTAAGAGAGTTTGAATTGACATATTTTTTTCAAGTTAAATTAATTTAACAATTTAAAATTAATAAATTGAAATCTAAGTTGACAAAAATTAAAATTAAAATTAAAATTAAATCAAATTTGGTAAGCCAATGAATTAGTCAGAATTCATACTTGGTTCCAAGTTTTTGACACTTTTGGAGCATCATTGATGATATTTCATACTATCTCGTTTTGAAAAACAGTAAACTTCCTCTCTTCAAGAACTGAATCATAGAACAACATGAGAAAACCAAAGGCTAGTATGAATTACATTTGATTAGCAACACGATTATAATATGCATTGAAGGAACATGAACATGTTGAACAGAAGTCATGGAAGAAGCGCAATGGACGGTATAGAATGGAAAGACAAAACTTGGATGAACTGAATTGACAAATCAATATATGTTTTCCTTTTTCAGTCAACTACCTGAAAAATCAGTAAGTAGAGAAACAAAAGCTGTTCTTGGAGGTAGGAAAGGAACTATCACAGCCTGATGATAGATAAAATGTCATTTACACTCTTCATACATCTTCTTTCATGTTCAAAAATAGGAATAGCCATTAGTCAAACTACGAAAAACAACTAAGCTTATGTAATTTTACCAAAAGTTCAAGAAAACGCCCCTCTAAACCTCCTCAAGTTTCAGGCCTGCCTTTGTGCCCTCTTGCGTGGTGCGGTTGCGGCGGCAGCATTGTCCTCATTCTCTTCTGCTTTCTCACCACTGCTGCTTTCCTCCTGGTTAGATGTCTCTGCAGTTGGTTCGGGTTCGGGTTCAGGCTCGGGTTTGGGCTCAGGCTCGGGCTCGGGCTCGGGCTTGACCTATAACCCCAGATGGTTAAGACATGATGAGACAAATTTAAACCATATAAAAGCTCAAGAGAACTAACTTTATGATGCAAATCAAGCACATATATGAGAACATGAGAAGATTTTTTTTGAAATTTTGAGAACATGAGAAGATTTGATAAGACACTTACCGGCTTCTTGCCACCAAAAAATATCTTTAACAAAATACTGAACATCACAACCACTATGGAGACTAGAATGCCAATGGTGAGATTTGGTTGCTTCTCTGCCTTGTCAATGACATCCTACAGAATTGAGTTCAAATATTAGGTCCATCCATAAATGTCTGACAAATTCTTGAATAAGAAGATGATATTTGACTTACAAGAATCTTTTGCTTGTGCGCACTTAAGAAAGGAATATCCGCAACCTGATACAGGAGGTCAAATACCTTCTTCTGCATAATTTACACGAAATGTCAGATCAAGAAGAAAAAAGAACAAAACACAGGAACAAATGGTGACTTGCAGAATTCATTACCTGGAAGCCAGCAAGAACATCTGTGCTAGAAGCTGCCTCCTCAGCTTTCTGTTTCTCCTTCTCAACATCAAACTTAGGCTTCCACGTTGTATCCCTGTAGGTTGCTGCAACCTTCTCATCTTTTGCTATCAAGATGTTGTCAAACAAGATACCATCTTGCATGGTCCAGATTTCAATCCCAACAGCAGCAATGGGCTCAAAGTCAGGTGTGTCAAGCTCAAAGTAGTTGGGGTTGGGAATCTCCCTAGGCTTCCAAATACCTTTGTAAGCTGGATTGTCAATAAGTGGAGCACTCCATTTTCCTTTGTAAGCAGGATTTCTCTTTTTTGGCCTCTTCCATTCCCCACAACCCGGGGCAGTTGCACACTTTGGGTTGTCAATCTTTGGCGCTTCCCATTCACCATCCTCCTCGTCATCCCAATCTTCAGGTTTTGTGGCATCAGGATCATCAATCTCATCAGGCTCATCGTCCATCCATCCTTCTGGTTTCACTGCATCTTCATCTTCAATTTCCATGGGTGCATCCTCATCCCAATCATCTGGCTTCTTTGCATGAGGGTCAGGAATTTTTTCCCGTTCATCCCAATCCTCAGGTTTCTTATCATCAGGATCAGGGATTGTCTTGGCAGGAATTAGAGGAGGCTCAAAATCCTCGGATGAGAGGAAATTTGCTCTCTTCTTCTCCTCTCCATCGATCAAAATTTTAAGCTCATTGTCAGGTTTCAAAATGGCAGTGTAAACGTGAGAAAGCTTGTCCGAAGAGACAGAAGGTGGGAACTTAAGATGATGCTCAACATACTCCCCACTCTTTGGATTCTTATGCTTCATGATAAAATGAACTTTGTTCGTGGTTCCACATTTGTCGGGTCCAAACATAATTGAATAAGGAGACTCATTGTCAAACTCCTTAGCTGTCCAACTGGCATCCTGGGGCCTCAGGTATTTCAGATATGCACCACCACATTCAAGTCCATTTTGAAATCTAGTTTCAAATTGAAGGACAATAGTTTCATCCTTCAGATTAACCGGTTCATCAAGCTCCTTCACTATAGCATACTTCCTAGCTTTCTCACTCACAAGAAGCCCAAAATCATTATGTCCTTCACTCTTTGAGTGCTTCCACACACCTATCACAAGATGAAAATACCAGCACCAATAAGTACAAAGCTGGATATACTCAAACATGGATTAACAGAATTTTAAGAGATGCACGAATCTGGGATAAGGAACATCATCTACAAGAAATGTCCAATAGATAACATTCAACTATAAATGGTTAGAATTGTAGACGATATGCTTCCAAAATCTCCACATTCCCCATTTCTCTCACATTTATTATAATTTAACTAATTATGTAATCCTTCCTTTTCCTGCAGCTAGATGCATTAAATACCTGCCACAACCAGAAGACATGAACCTACTTACCGATCATTGCACCAAACCGTACAAGAATAAAAGCAGACGCTTCGCATAAACAGCAGAAACACAAAATAACGGCGTACTAGTCCACTTAAGAGGAAAAAAAAGTAAAAATATATACGAAAAACTATCACTATTCACCTAAAACAATTCATATCACACAGAGAGCACAAATTATCAAACAACAGCCACTAAAGCTCCAAAAGCAAAATTCTGCAATAATTAAGCATTTTATTTCAGCTAAAGACGAGATCTGAAGCAACACAAGATACCTTGATAGTCATTCTTCTCGGAAACAACCCATCGGCCATCGAACGACTCGTCGAACGATTCGTAGAAGACCTACACCATCAAACCCCCCAGTCACACTCATAAACTCCGTCACATACAAAGATATTACACACCAATGAAAACAAAACTCATAATCACAGAGAGATTCATGGAAACCAGTTACTTACCGTATCGTCGTCGGAGGCGCGAAGCTGGTAGAAGCAACTAGAAGCTACCAGAAAGAGAAGAGTCAACCGGAGAGAGACGCGTTTGGCTTCTCCCATAACCACTTTCTCTGTGAAAACCCTAGAGCTCTCTCTACGTAGATGAAATGATATTTTGATCCAAAAACTATCTCAAGATTCTTCTTGAAATTGGGATATTTTATAATACATATGCTTAGATCTGGAATGTCTGTTCATCACCTTGTGTCTGCCAATCGGAACAAGTAACACGTCAAGTGTACCAATGGCTTATCACCACGTCAGACCGTCAGCAAGTCTACATTCCTAAACTGATATTGATATGTTAACATGCAGTGTTCTTGACTGATCGGATTTATGGATTAAATTTTATATTTGTAATTGTAGAAAATTAACTTGTCTTAGGGACACTAATTGGTGAGTTACGCCAGGACAAAAATGGGCTTGGTCAATTCGGCCCGACATGATAAATTTTGTTCGAGACGGCCTAAGACAGCTGGCCCAAATAGTTGAGCCCAAGTTCGATTTGGTCAAGAGTGCTTGATTTTTTATTTTTATTAGAAAAGAAAACGATATTGTTTTTTATATAGTTGTTAAATTGATATGCACATAAAGAACAAATTTATTAATTAGATCATTAACAACAAAATTTATTAAGGAAAATTATGCACTGTAGATGAAATTAGAGTTCTCAACAACCATTTGAATAAGCCTCTTATTTGGGTTGAACATTTCTCTTAACGAGGTAAAATGGGTTTGAGTAATTAAGTTTTTGACTTTGAATTTGTCACATTTTAAAAGAAATTCAAGTATTAAAGATGATAAACTTATTTTAGAATATATAGTTTATAAATTACTACACACGACTTAATTCATGCAGTTAAAATCAAATCAAAATCAAAAGGTGATTACCCTAATATAGCCAACAAGGGAGAACATTTCTTGCTACCAGGAATTGTTCCAAGGGAAGTACACATGCAACTATCAATTTACGACGTTCTGTACCTTGCGTACATGATAATAATTATGAAGAACAATTCAACCAATGATGGTTTGATCAAGTAATACACACACCAGATCCAGTTAGCCTTTAGAGCCTGGTCTACTAGTTGCACGGTCATGATCAAATCATGGTTTGTGAATGAGAACCAATTAACTGTCTGATGGGTTTAGACGTGGGAATATATAAATTACTTAGTGGATATCTGGTGCAGATTCTGAACTAAGAAGGACAAGTAGGAAAAACCTTTCTCTACTGTTCTGGCATTTCCAATTCCTCCATTATTCTATTCATAAAGTTTCTTCTTTTTCTGTTTTCTTTCCCCTCACTGAAATCTTCATGTCTCTCCTTCTCTAGCTAACCTCTTATATATATAGCAGTATCAGTTTCATTATTGTCAGGAGATAAAGAAGAAAAAGCTAAGCTTGTTAACTTTTTAACACAAACAAAGACAGCAAACATGGGTAGAGCTCCTTGTTGTGACAAAGCCAACGTGAAGAAAGGACCATGGTCGCCGGAGGAAGATG
Source organism: Erythroxylum rufum (assembly GCA_027478365.1). Taxonomy (NCBI): domain Eukaryota; kingdom Viridiplantae; phylum Streptophyta; class Magnoliopsida; order Malpighiales; family Erythroxylaceae; genus Erythroxylum; species Erythroxylum rufum. Next base: position 59,581,391 of record JANIHZ010000208.1, on the reverse strand, counting down.
CTAAACTCAAGGCCTATATTGAACAGAACGGAACTGGCGGAAACTGGATAGCTTTGCCTCAGAAGATAGGTAAGAACATAAATAGTTATCAAGTTTTTTTCTTCTTTTGGCTTGGAACACAACTTTATAGTGGACGTAATATATAGGACTGAAGAGATGTGGGAAGAGTTGTCGACTTAGATGGTTGAATTATCTCCGTCCAAATATTAAACACGGAGGGTTTTCAGAGGAAGAGGACAACATTATCTGCAGTCTCTATATCAGTATCGGAAGCAGGTAAATTAAAAAATGTGTTTAACATTCTTTAATCATGAACTCAAGGGGTTTATGAGGAAGGGTAATTCAGTGGCTTAATCTTAATGATTGAATATGTTTAAATAGGTGGTCTATAATAGCTGCTCAGTTGCCTGGAAGAACTGATAATGATATAAAGAACTACTGGAACACAAGGCTGAAGAAAAAGCTCCTGGGAAAACAGCGAAAGGAGCAACAAGCACGAAGAGCAACGGTCAAGCAGGAGATGAAGACAGTAAGCGAGAGTTTCGCTGCTCCTGGCGTGCTAAATCTGGAAACTCCTTACTGGCCTGAGCTACCTGCAGTCATGCCACCTATATATTCTAGCCAAGAACCTTCAATCATGGACCAAGAGTATATTAGGAGCCTCTTGATTAAGCTCGGAGGAAGATTTTCTGATGAACTTGAAGAATCAAACATCAGCTCCTCTAAGTATAATCTTGATGGCTCATGCAGTACTCGAGATCATCAATTGTATGCAAACTCCGTTGATATACTTTCTTCCGCTGCTACGCCCCTGAACTCCATGGATAGTAAATCTTCCCAATTGCAGAACACCATCTACAATTCTACTGAATCATCTTTGAGTATGTTTGGAGGACATAGCACAGTAGAGCTAGAGGAATTGGCGTACAGAACTCCAGAATTAGAAGGGTTGGAGAGTTTTTATGGAATGGACATGGCTAACAGTAGCAGTGCAGGAGCTAGTACTACTACGGAAAGCACCAGTTGGGGAAACACAAGCTCTATGGTTTATCCTCAACTTGTTTCCGAGTTGGAGACTTGCTTCCAAAGCATTCCGCAAGATTCATCTTTCACAGACTCCATGTACTTTGGTCCACAATAACATTGCTGTACTCAGGACTGGTGTAAATGTGTTCTAGGAGGAAATTTGGTGTCAGGAATTCATGATGATAACCCTAATGATTTTACCCGAGAGACTTGCATGTTAATTGTCAACTTTCAGTTTTGTTTTGATCACCAACCTCTTGTTTTATACTTCCCATATATCCATTTGCAACTAACAAGCAACTCATCAGATATGAATGTATGATGTTTGAGGATGGAATATTACTACTGTCAATTTTGTTGCAGAGGAGGTTGGATTTTTAAGTGACAGACCAGTGTTTAGCTGCAGATGGGTCCATTTCTGCTGGCATCTTCAGGCAGTCATGTCCTGTTTCTGACTGCTCTACAGGACCCCTAAAGTGTGAGAAACCTCAGAATTACAGTACTCTACATAATGGTTACGTGTAAAAAGGTAGATCTGCAACACCTTTTGATTCTAACACATGGGTAGAATTCTATGTTTTCCATTTAAAAAGTTTGTTCAAAGTCCTTGGTATAAGTTGGAAAGTTGCTTTAGACGTTTTTGGCTATGACTTGCTCGGCTCTAGCAGTTTGTAGGGGCATCTCAAATGACTACATCCTTTTATTGTTATCTTAATGTCTGCAATGACAATAAGTAACTGTTGAGGGCACATGTGATAATGAACCTATCTCATGTACTTCCAATTGCAACAGAAAAAGTGCGGATCGGAATTCGATTTGAAGCATTTTCTCTGTCACTCTTATGTCTGGTGGGTTGATCACTTCCTAAAGCATCAGCCTACTTTAGCTTCAATATTCAGAATTGAAATTTTTTCGAACTTAGTTATAAGTTTTGATTATTAATATTAAAACATATTTTTTATAAACTATTTTTATTTTAATAATAAAATTAAAAAATCATTATATAATTAATTTTATTTAAATTTATTAAACTAATGATTATATGTATTCAAAATTTTAACTAAAAATGTGTAATTAATGTTATGGTGATGATATATATTATAATTATTGTAATATCACAAATGCAATACCACCTACTGCTTGTTATTTAAAATTTTTTGTGGCCATTAGGCCTATATAAGTTCAAGTTGATTTGTAGAACTCCATCGATTTTTAATTTTCAATCTGAGTAAACTACAAACAAAAAGTGTTCTAATGGACAAAATTAGGCACATATCAATATTTTTCGATTTACCTTATTTTTGAAGTTCTGTGATTATCATGAAATTTCAGATATCCATATAACTTAAACACACTTGAAGATGCAAATGATCATACAATCCACCTAATTATCTTCAGGCCAATGGTTGATTATATTGTTGAAACCAAAGCATATCGTACACTATTAATTGAATGAAAGGCAAACCAAGCGCGAGTCAAGTTTGAATATTACAAAAGGACAAGATATTAGATATGTATGCTAATGAATTGACGAGGTCACTGTTAGGTGGCCTCGGTCAAGCTCAAGCATTAAGCTTAGTCAATGGCTAATTTTCAAAATCAGTCACTTCTGTATCAACCAGTCAACAATTTTCTCTCAAATACCGGAAGAAAAGAGGTGATATTTTAGAGAAAAATACCACAAATCATTTAGAATATTTGTAAATTTCTTTGTAAATATTTACACGATCAATGGTACATATATAATAATAAATTACCTAGACAATATTATTTGTGATTGAAATTATTTTCTTAGACAGAATAAAGGAGGGATTGAACACGTATCTCAAGTTCTGAAAGCTTTAGTAACCATACTTGTTTATGTTCTCCTTGTCTTGGATATATGACCGTATTTGTGATTCTTTTGATACAGACATGCACCTAAGTATGGAGGTAGGGATGTTCTTTTTTACTGATTCAACATGCTTGATCATGTCCATTGCGTGCTATGACAAGTTCCAATATTAGTTTCATCACCATTGATACCCAAGACCAAGTTGCATGTAGACCATGATGTCATTAATATTCTTTTCAGGTTCGGCACGATGTGGCTGCTCTCAAGGATCCTATAACACGTCATGTACAGTAACATGGAAGGGTAAATTCCTTGCAATAAAAGCCACCCAAATGCTTGAAAAAATCGACTGTATGTTTGATGGAGTCGTAGTAGTTAATTTGAGATTACGGTTTCGATCGTATTATTAGATTTTTTTAAATTTTGTGAATATGGTTGTATTTGTTTGTTGTTGTAATAATTAATTACTTTTGTAAAATCTCATATAGAAGAAGTGTATTATAATTTCATATAAAAAAGATTATTGATCATTGTTTAGTTAATTAATTTTAATCTTACAATTTTATTAAGTTTGAAATGAATTGTTATTGGACCGCCTTAAACTTAGGGCATTACGACTTTCACATTAGGAAATTTAAATGCAGGCTTTTGCACATTTAATTAGCAATTGTACTAAGTGCTTGAGCTAAATTGATAAAGAAAGTAGAGAGAATCGTTAAACAAAGAAATGCATAATTGCGACATCTGAGTCCTTTTCATGACTTGGTGCTTACTTACCATAAGGTCAAAGCCGGACCGACTGAATTAATTGAGAATTGAAATCTCTTGTAGTTGTTAAACATTGAATCCGTAATTAGTCTTCATCTTGACTTTTCACCCCAATTTTTGTTTTGTAGGGCAAAGGTTTAGTGCTTGTTTTCTTGATTGAATTAGAATTGGCTGACATCGTTTAGCAAGTGGCTTGTCAATAGGAGTGTCAAGTGCATTGGCAAAGGCAACTATCAATTCAGGCCTTGAATATAGGATTGCTAAGTCATGTTTTAACGCTCTAGCAATCACAATCATATAGAATATGGCATGTTGGATCATTTTCCTCAATAAATATCAAAATTAATTGCCCTTTATGGCTCGTTATGTAGAAAGACTTTTTAATGTGTGACTAAATATTAGCTATGTTGTTTGTTTGACTTAGCATAAAAGACAACTATATTAAATAAGATTAATTAGTACGAAGAGAAGAGAAGAGAGGTTGATGATTCCATATTCGATAAATTCTGTACCTTCCATTTCATACATATTTAGAGGACCCTAACATCAAATATTTAATTTTAATTCAACAGAAGACAAATCAAATACGAATGTGCTCAAGTAAATAATTAGCACTAAATGCATGCAATGGCTGTCTTATAATTAGACAAACCTACTTTTGTATACATAAGACTGATCTATACCCTTTTTCTATTTTGATTTCTATATTCTTCTGCTGTTTTTTTTAATCGTTTTAGTAAAATATAGAGATCTAAACGTTTCAAGAAACACCATGAACTGGCATTAGCTTATTTTGTTCATAAAGTTGGCAAGAGAGGCATATATAAGTCTGCAGATATGGTTTTTCTTGTGGACTAACTGGAACCTTTTCAAAACATGTCATTAACCCAACAGAGAACTTTATTCTGCTATTGCTCTTTAGCTGTAGGAATAACTTTTCTTTCCTCCAAGCAGCCTTTAAGGAAAGGTTCGCATTTGATCTGTGTGTGAATAATCTTGTGACAATAGCTATGTTTTTCTCCTCCTTTTCTCAAGGCTTTTTGTTTGTTTACAAGTGTTAATGACTAAAACCAAATCCGATGTCAACGTTCCAAACATTCTAAACAACCAGCTAAGTACCAAAGCAACCACAATAAAATATTCAAAAAGTTAATCAAACGTCTGCCAAGAAAATTAAAACAATATCCAGTTGACGTGAATGAGAAAATCCCACCACCATTATTGTAACTTTCCAAGCAACTTGTAAGCTGTTTTAGTTACACGCCAAAACAAATTTGGGCAAGGAATTAAGGAAAGTTTTGCGAGTCTCTTACCATCTGATATGGTCCAGATTTTTGTGCTGCAACTTTACACAATCTTTGAGGTTATTTTCAGGAAAGTGATACTATATAGTAAATAAAGATGGCTCCGAGAGCCAGAGAAGTAATAACAAATCGACTAAGTTCAAATTGAAACAAAAGAAGCCAACTCTAGTTTAGGTTAGATTCCTATTATTTCAAAAAGTTCATACCAAATAATGAAATGAAGGTAAGCAATGACAACAATACTACGAAGAAAAGGGTATATTGAGTACCTTGTTGTGTTGTCTATATATCTCATCACCTAACTAGACGTATGACTTTTGTATGCATGAAATAGCATATGAAAAGTTATTTCTTCGCCTTGTTGATAAACAAATAAGGGTGAACACGAATTTTATATTTCTGGACCTTTAAACATGCATTTCGACAAAATTAGAATGTGTGACGAAGTTCCCATTCAACACGGCAAGTTGAATCTTTGCAGCCATCAAGTGATTGCCAGAAAATATTAATGTACGAGTTGGCAGACACCATTAGCATCGGAAGGAATAGCATGCCGATAGGCAGGAATAAAAACTGAGGAAAAGAAGAGGAACTAATGAACCCAAATTTAGGTTTCCAAAGAGGATCCAAAGAGGCGTCACGAAAAATTAGAATGTTGTCTACAGTATTATATTGAGTAAATTAATCATTTCATAAGATAATTACAACAACAATAATTTGGTGAAATTCCAGAGTCTCAGAAAATTTAATATTACGCAGCTTTATTCCTGTCTAGGAAAATAATTATTTACGATAGATTTGCATGAAAAAAATGCATATACATATTAAAATAATAAAATAATGTCAATTAATCATAAAATAAAAATAAAAATAGACATAAAAGATAACAATAAAATAAAATAGATAAATACATATAAATAATTAATAAAATAAACATAGAACAAGGTAAATAATAAAAATCAAAGATAAAATAAGTAAATAAATACACAAATAAGAAAGAAAATAAGTAAATGAATAAATCAAAGTTCCATAAACTAAGTATTTGATGTTAATTAGATGATAGTTTTCACAAGAAGGCTATTAGATGATAGTTCCAACATCAACTTGGAGTGCTGCGAGATCTGAGTTTTGAACCACCGAGGGGGGAGCGGCACGAGTCCTGGGTTTTGAACCACCGAGGGGAGCGGCGTGAGATCTAGGTTTTGAACCACCTAGGAGAGCGTTGCAATGAAGTATAACTTGATCTGAAGAGTGACCCAATGGGAGGGAGCGGCGACCCATCTTGCAAGCTGCTTCTTCCTTCTTCAGAAGGCCTTGCAAATGCCATTGAGGGAGATCCACCTCCCTCAATTTTGTCCGCCAACAATTTCCTAACCATTCCTTCTCAGTCGACAATCTCCAAAGATGAATTCTTAGTTCTTAATAAAGAAGCCCTTCGAGGCTCCTCAGAGATGCACACTAACACGTCCCCAATAGAGGCAGGGGAAAATATGACTTCTACTTATGCAGATGGGTCATGATGTAAATTGAGCCCTAAACAACACAACAAAAGGGCTCTACATCACTACCACAATGTTCTGAAGGATAAGATCTTAACTTTTCTGATTGAACTTCTGAAGGCTGGAGTGAGAGCATGGTTGTCCATGTTTGTTAGTTTCTTTTGGTCCAAAAAGCCGTCCTTCTCGGTGGTTAACGCATGAGCTAAAGCTAGGTGGGGGAAGAAGGGACTACAAAAGGTCATGTTGAGGTAAGATAGCTCAATTTTATTCAAATTCGGTGACGATTCCTGCTTGTCGAATATAATTGAACAGGGTTCTTGGCAATTCGTTGACCAACTGTTGTTTCTGGAGAAGTGGAGGCCGAGAATGGACATGGACCGAAGCCTATTGAAGGTCATCCCTATGTGGGCTCATTTCCACAACCTTCCAATAGAGTTCTGGATGGTTCGAGTCTCAGTTATGTAACTAGCTCCTTTATAAGTCAGTTTGTATGGATTTGCAAACTGCCTCTATGGAGAGGATATGATATGTGAAGTTATGTATAGAAATTCCTAAGTGTGCGGTTCTGCCTGATAGTCTTCCGATTCTTAAACTACGTGAGAATGGGGAGATGGATAAAGTGGTAATTCCTATAAGCTATCCATAGAAGCTGAACAACACTGTGAGGAAATGGGTTCTCACAGGTAGGGTTCTTCACTCAGGATGATACGAGGACCTTAGCAATGAAGTTAGATATGTTTTGGAAAAGGAGTTGGTGAGAGTCACTGATGTTTCTTGTAATGTTTCCTCAAAGAAGAAGGGTAGTCCACTGATTAATTCTAAGATGAAGCATGTTATAGATGAAGCATGTTATATTTGACAGTGGAGATTGCTGTTGGTTCTTCACTGTTGATCAAGGATGGCTAGATAGTAATTAATAATCTACTGGAACCATTGCAAAAAGATGGGATAGTTAATACTGTTGATGACAATAATCCCTTGTCTTGTGAGGATCCAATTGTGCAGTTGGGGGTTGGGAATTTTAAGATGGTTGATTGTTCAGAGATGCCTCTTGTCAAGTCCCCTTCTGGTTTTGGATTGGAAAAATGTAATGTTATGTAAAAACCCTTAAACCGTGAGGTGTTTGACAAACATAGTAATGCTAACGTTTCTCTGGGATGTGAGGAATCGTGTGTGCAATTGCAGGTTGGGACATCTGAGGTTGTTACAAATAGTCTTCTTACAGAGGATGAAACTACTAGTGTTGTTGCGGGTGTGCTTAATGGTGCTGGGGATATAGTTATTGTTGTTGAAGACAATGGTAATCAACTAATTAGTTTGAGGACTGAATAAGTTGTCCCACATATTTCTTAGGGAAAGACAACTCTTGACAATTTCAGTGAAAATAATGTGGAGAATCTAAACAGTGGCGCGAATGATTTCACCTCCCAATATTTGGAGCATTGTTAGATGGATTGGGCCAATATGCTGACTCCAGTTGCAACTGTCAGGCAAACTGAGAATTAGGGGACAGGGGATATTGAACAAACAAAGGAATGCGATCTCCCACTAGTTGTAGCCTATGTCCCAGACATCCCTGGCGATTTTTACGTGCAATCCAAATATGCAAAAATGAAATATACTAGGAAGAGAAAGCAAAATCTCAAATACCAGAAGTGGTGAATGAGCTTTCCTATGAAGATGAAACTTCAGTGGTATCTATAATTGTTTCTTGTTGTTGTCTATTATACAGATAGTCATACTATCTTCCTTAGGGAGTTTTTGTTTTTAGGTTCTATTGCAATATAATGGTAGGCTTATATCCTTGAACACATTGTAACATCGATTTAGTTTTAACTATAATTAGTTCTCAACCCTATGTTTTGCACGGGTTGTTACAAAGTAAATAATAAATTTTAATTACAGAATTGAAAGGCAAACACAAGTATAAAATCTACATATTGCATGTCATAAAATAAGATTATGATAAAATAGGAATCTTATAAACAAAATGAGTCTCAAAACATGAGAGCCATATTTATACAAGTACAAAAGATAGATAGATAGTTTACTATTCAAGTACAAAATACTTGCAAGCCCTAAAACAGACAGATAGTTTACTAAACAAAAAGTAGCTGACAAAAACTTGGTCATTCTTGAACATTTCATAGTTAAGTTAACTTTTCTCTTTTGATTTTGGTGGTCAACTTAGTTAAAGACATTTGTGGTGATATTAAATCACATAAAGGCATAGCATCCTCAGAAGTTTCTGATATTGGTCTCTTCATTTTGAAAATCTGGGGTGTGATTTGAGCTGAGGAAGTAATGTCTATTTTAGTGTGACAAATTGTAGCTCTATCATCCTTTGATTAAATAAATTGAATAAGTGGAATATACAATACATGAATATATTGAAGAAATAGATGTACATACTTTGGTATCAACTGCAGATATAGAAATACACCCATTAAGAATGTTTTTTGAAAAGTAGCTGAGTGATTCAATTTGATTTGAATCCTGAAGAATGAAAAGTATCTTATAAGAGAAGCAGATATGTTGGCACTTTCTGTAGGTTACTATGTTATTGTTTTTTCAACAAACAAGAAATTCAACTTTGTAAAGCAAGAGATTGTCTTACAATTTCATATGTGGTTGTGGTGCATTTGATTGAATAGAATCCTAGCATAAATTCAAATGAATATGAATAATCATTCATGTGTGATCCATATTATACATAATATTAATGGTATGTACATACTTGTTTGTTCGCAGTAGGTAATGATGACAGAAGTGCAATATCAATAAGAATGTTACTTAGTGATTCATCCAGAATTGAATCTTACAAAGCAGAACTCAATAATTGATTACTGAATGCCTATTTACATGTAATTAATTTAACAATGAATGGTTTTACAATGAGATAATATATATCTGAATTTTTTAATATAGTCTCAACGAAAAGATAAAAATTAGATAATTGAACTTAGTAGGAAATCAATCATATAGTTTGCTAAGTATTAATTGTAACCAAGGCTCCGACAGAAGTAATTTACTAAAATAATACGATTATAAAAATAAAGAATGCCGAAATTTTCTTAATAGAACAGAAAAAATATTGGAATTTGTAAAAGTGGTATTAACACTCATAGCTCCGTTAGGATTTATCAAGACCAGTGGTCTTACTAAAAGATCAGTAGCAGAATCACTCAGATAACATTCCTCAAAAAATAATGTATTTCATGAAATCAATATTGCTACAATATATACATATCTGTGTATATCAATGAAGTTTCATGTAATGATGAATAGTTGTTATTCTTCTTTGTAGTAGGAAGTAAAGTAATAACTGAGACTGGGGTGAAGAATCCATGTATTTATTGATCAGTTCCCCATTACAACTTACATTCTTGACAGTGAAACTTGAAGATTTGTTGATTTTATTAAATTCAATGACTTCTACCTTGAAAAGATAACTTTTCTTAACCAAGCATTCTAACTCATCAAGAAACCCATCTTCATCTCCTTCCTAATTAACAAATTAATTATAAGCAAACACACGAAAGAATAGACAATTTATTATCAAAAATAAAAAATAAAGATTATAATCTTTTACAAACCTTAATTAGACGATTTCTGAGATCATTTGCACTAACTTGAATCAATGAAAGGCTTGATCATCAAATTACATAAATGACTCCAGACCATCATAAGCATCTTTTACTTGAACATGTACTTTATATCTAGAATACATAAATATATCAAAGATTAGTGTTTATCGTTATAGAAAATTAAGTCTTCATAAAATTCAAAATCATGATATACCTCGTTACAATTCTATTTGGAGTGTTCCGACATTTAAAGCACATGAGTAGGTCATTCTCAATTTTGACTTTACATCCATGAATGGAGCATGCATCAATGTACCAATTCTGCTCAGTTTGGATCTTTCTAATGGTTGCAAGAATAGTATAAATGCCATTCTGTTGTAATGTTATGAAAATATGGGTCAGCTTGTAAGATGTAGGTGCATAAATTCAGAATGAAGAAAAGAATTATGTATTTTCAATTTACCTCACACCGTCTCAGTTCTGTAATCTTCTTTCTTGTTTCAAGAGATAAGAAATCATTCAAAGGGGATTGACTCAAGAAAGGATGATCAAGCTGAGAGTATCTTTGGGAAGGTGTTTCCCCAACCATTATCAAACTGAGGCTAAAGTAAAAAAGAATTAAATAAATAGGTAGTGCATATATATGCAATGATACAAATTTAAGATAACATGATAATAAGCCATCATAAAAATATAATTACCTCATTTTAAATTCTTGAACAGAAGGGATGTCGGGGTTAATCAGTAGTTTTGAAGCATTCCAAGCATTAGAAATCTTGATTTCTCCTGCACGGAAAAGCGTGATATGTTCTGCTTTTTTCAAAAAAATGAACAAAGTGAACTACATAAAATGCTTTGAAAAAAATAATGTACCAGCAGAGTTTGATATCATAGCAAGCTGAAAAACAATAACGATTGATATTTCTTGTGTATCCCTCATTGTATTCAGCAAAAAGTCAGCATATTCACCAAACAATGTGCACTTGATCTTGTTGTTACTGAAAAATAACATTAGTGCATAAATATTATTTTGCATACAAAGAGTATAATAGAATAGTTATTGAAAGTAAAGATAACCTCTTATCTGTCAGATATAGATTCAGAAATTTTGATTTGAGATTATTCCTTTGAAATTCTTTACAAGTTTCATATGAAGTCATCTCTCCAAGGACATCTGTTTGACAAGAATAAAGAAATCAATAAAGGCTAAATAAAGAAATCATATCATAAATGACTTACTGGGTAAAAAGATAAATGGAGACCGTTGAAGAAATATATATATATGATTACCAATCAAATAACCCTTAGGAATCTTATCTTCCAGAATATCTGTGAATGGCACGAAATTGAAAGAGAATAGAGGAATATCCAAATCAACAGCATTGACTGTAGTGCCAAAGTGGAAATTAATCTTATATTTGTGTTGACTTGCTCTATAATCTCCAGAATTGTCAACCACAACAAATTTATGTATGATGACACATTTGCCTTCCCCAACTGAATCACGATGCTTAGTCACTAACTTCTCTGTTCCAATTGTAGCCTGGATTTTATCTCCCTGTGAAAAATTAACAGATTTGTTTATAAACTATAATCATTTTAACATAGTCAGCTATCAGTATCATTAATAAGAAATAGAAAATGAATATACCTTCTGATCAAGCAACAACATTTGCAGATTAGAGACAACATTAGGGGAATTTCGATAAGAAACATTCCACAGCCTAATAATTCTAACAGCTATTTTCCAAGACTCCTTCTCAGTATGCAACTGGCCAATGTAGTTGACTTTCATGGAAGACATTTTCACATTACCTGAAAAGCTTTTTAATTCAAGGAACATGTGTTAGGAAAGAAAATCTCAATGAATAGAAAACTAAAAAGAAAAATTACTGAAGCAAGTCAAATGAGCTTTACTTATACAAGGCAAATAAGTCAGCAAAGAAAATATGAATGAAAGAAAATATGGAAACAAAAATC
>JANIHZ010000208.1:59558233-59569293 GCA_027478365.1 Erythroxylum rufum | reverse complement strand
TCATTAAGTGACTTGTCAACCTTTCCTCCCATAGAAGTGAAACTGAACATCATGTTATAAATCCTGATATATTTCATGAAATGTTTGGATATTGCCAAATGTTTACTGAATACTAACTTCCTGATATACTCTGGAGGTTGCTTCAAATGTGGTAGTTGAATCTTGCCTTGAACACAGCAAAGACCAAATCTAGGGTTAGTAGTGTGCTTACATTTCTGAATCCTCTCACAGAACCACATCTGAGCTCCACAGTAAGTGCAGACGCATTGAGGATCACCAAGATCAATATATTCTGTAAAAGATAAATAATTCTAATGTTAACTAAGGCAAAAAGAAGTTGTGCAAAAGATGTTAAATAACCTCTGAGATATTAAACCTTTATGTGCAAAGTAAGTACTTTCTTCAATATTATCATCTTGATTAACATCAGTTGCATAGTTTGCATCATCGCTTTGAACTGCAATAATAATAAATGAATTCAAATATGCAATACCCTATAAGTAGATTGGATAAAAAAAATAGAATGTCTCAACCAAATTATATAAATTGAAAAATAAAATATGTGAAGTGTACCTTGTTCAATAGATGCAACATTCAATTCATTGACGATAGCTGTAACAAAGAAAAAGAAAGAATTACATCAAAAATTGAAAGACAGTGAATTTAGCATAATTACAATTATATACATACCATTCACATTATTATCTATTGTGCTGCCAAGTTCATTTGATAATTCAGATTGTAAATCTTCTGACACAAGATCAGTAATGCCATCAGCTTCATTATTTGTATAATCTTCCAGTGGAACATTTAGATCCGGCAATCCAATATCACATGCAATGTTTGAAGCCTCAATGTTGTCATGAATTTTGCAATTGCAAGTTACAACACTACATTTGCCCATACTTGTAATTATATGTCTTCCTGGCTTCATTGCTAATAGATTTCCATGTTGACTTCTCTTGGAGATTAAACATGGTGAAGTTGCAACAGATTGAATCTGAGGAAGGCTATTAACTTCAAAAAATTTCCTTGATTTGAGCCGTTTGTTCGAGCAACCAACTTCCTCTAAACATTAAAAAAAAAGTATATGAGATTGGATAAGTAACAAAAAAATATAACATTTTTTATATACAATCTAACATTGACAAACCTGGAACAGCTAATGAGTTAAAATCTTTGAAAAGGTTCTTAGCACAGTTTGAAAGATCTGTAAATGGACGCCTCTGCTTGAATCCAGAATTTGTTAAACTGCTCTTGGCTGAACTGGATGCTTGGTTTCCATTTGCTTCAGAAATTGGTGTGACACCATTATGTTGTAAATGAGTTTGAACAGATGATATTCTTCTTTCCAAAAAGTAATGATTTGTAAGAATTGAAGAGGAAGGTGGTAAACAACAGTTTCTGATAATATTTCCATGAACTCCTAACAAAATAACACAATAGTTGAATGTGAGCAAAAATGGAAGTGCGTTAAGTAAAACAAAACTAATGCAAAGAGCACATCATATATAGATATATTTAATTTGCATAAAGATTGTCATTGTACCTCATAAAACACCAGTAGCAGTTGTACTTTCTATTTGACTACCTGATGCATTTTCCTTCAATAGTGGAGTCTGATTTTCTTTAAGATGAAAAGAATTTCTGCCATTGGACTTCATAACTTTACTCTTCATACCACGCTGGTTTCTCCTTGAAACCACAGGCAGAATTCTATGTTGATTGCACATGATCCATTGTCTTCTGAGGCAGTTTCAGTAGTTATACCAAAGCAAGAACATATATAACAGCATGATATCTTCATAATAGATATATAAGTATATTTCTAACATCGTCACTTAGAATGAATCTTCTACCAAATGAATGAATCTTCTACCAAATGAAATTCACTCTACCACAAGAGCACCTATTCCTTTGTTCTAAACCAGGACTTCTGATCTTTTTGCAAAGAGGGAACCTTTTATAAAGCATTATTATACTAATAGTTGTAGAAGCAAGATGAAAAACTAAATTGAAAGTAATAATTCTAGCAGTTAGATGAAAATCATAAACAAAAAAAAAACAGAAAAAAGAACATAAACATGTTTTACAAAGAAGGCAGAACATAAAAAAAATAGAGATAGAAATGAAATTTTGATCCAATTAATCTTTTGCAAAATGAAATTCATTCCCCTACCACAAAGAACACATGCTAACAACACCTCTTCTTTCCTTCTAATCGAGAACTTTGATGTGTTTGTAAAGAAAAGCCTTTCTGTAAAGGATTATGATCCCTTATATAATAGGATATATAGGCCACAGATAAAAGGGGCCAAATTCTAATACTAAAAACCTTCTCTTATTTGAAACTATTGATAGGACATGATTATACGAGTTAAAATTAAAACCTCGGTTAAAAGGCTGACGAAAAAGAGATGATAGAAATAAGATAAAATATATTAAAAGAAAATATATAATACATAATTCATCATCATCTTAAATCAGTAAAGTTATTTGCAATCAACGTAATTACACCTACAGTAGATAGATTATAGGGCAAAAGGTGACTTATATTGCATTCCTCTATGTCGTCAGTTTTGCACAACAACTTGTGAAAGAAATTGTTGTAACCTATTGACCTCACATATATATGCATACTTGTGCAAACCAATTTTTATGCTTCATATAATTGATACATATAACTACAATTTGCAATTCAAAAATTATCTTCTCATACTTAAAAGAATAAATATCTATACCTGAATATAATTGGAGCATTGCTAGAAAGAATGCACCTAAACTCTGCAACTTCCGTCGCCGATTTCCACCTCGATGCCACCGTCCTACGTCGTCTCTCCAACAAGCCCGTCACGCTCCATGTGTCTGTGTATACTGGGAGGATGGGAAGTACTTGTGGAGTCAGCGATGGGAAGCTCCTCGGTCAGGTCCGGGTTAATGTTTATTTGGAGAACGCTAAACGCAGGTCCGTGGTGTTTGAAAATGGGTGGTTAAAGCTTAGGAGACAACAGGTAAACTGACGGTCGGTTTGGTGGTGTAACCCGATTATCTAAAAGCATGAAATGAAAGAAAAGGATGTGGAGAAGCATTAAATGCTTTATTTTAACCGAAACATTATCTGTAATGAAAAGGCTTATATAAGCATTAAATGAATGAAGTATTAAATGCTTTATGAAAAGCCTTAACATTTTTAAACCTTGACATTTTTAAGCGGGAATTGGAGAGATATGGATTGAGTATTATGAAAAGCCTTAACATTTTTAAACTTTGACATTTTTAAGCGGAAATTGGAAGGATAGGGATTGAGTTTTAAGTAATTAAGTAGATTTAAATTCTTTTTCATTTTCTAAAAAGCATTCACATGTCCTAGTTTGGCAAGTGAAACTAAGGTTCATCCTTAAAGTTTATCAATTTATCTAATTTATAGTTCCTTGATCATTTGTTTAAAAATATTTTCCTAAGTAAAATTAGAGGTATATAGGTTCAAAAATTTTATACTAAAAATACATCCCGACATAGTGGAGCATTCTAAAATTAGTGGAGCATCGTCTAAATATATATAAAAGTGAAAACTGATATGTTAAAATAATACCAACTAATCTTTTAACTTATCTAACCTATATCATTAAAGATAACAAATTTTAAGATATCTATTTTTTTGATATTTTTTAATTTAATGTCAAATTTTCTAAGCCTTTAAAATTTTGTTTAACTTAGGTCAAAACGTTACTTTTTTTACGTGAATACTGTCCTCTTAATTTTCTTTTTCGTTATTTTCATTTATCCTTTAACAATTAGCACTTATGTTTTCAGTACCTGAAAACATTCACTAAACACCGATTATTTCATCATATGAAGGTTTTAAAAGTGTTTACATATAAGGTACTTCAGAAAGGTGCATGTCTGTCAAAGTGATGCCATGACAAAACAGTAAAAAGCAAGTGTAAAACAAGGAAGAAGCTTGATTGATGCCTTGAGTTCCCACAAGCCGCGACAACAGCCTCCCGACGACCTTATTACAAGCTTTTGATTTTAAAATGAAAAGCTGCAATCCAATTATTTAGGTCTGCTTCTTTGTTTATTATGTGACGTCGACACTCACTAGCACATATACTAAGGATATTTAGTTATTTATTCTCATCGCCTCCAAAGTTAGCGAACTAATTGTTTTTATTGCATTAAACAAATGGTATGAATCTGATTGCTCTCTGTATAAATTTGTGCCCGAGTATTATTCCTCTTCCAGGGAGAAGAGGTTGAGGCTCTTTCCTGTCATCGATTGTAGTTGTGTATGTATGGAGTGATCGATGATAAACAGGAAACAAAAGGAAAAAATAGATGGGGATAGTTCCTTCAAATAACATCTTTATTTATTGTTTCTCTTGGCATTGTTTGGACAGGCTTTTTCCAAAGCCAGTGAAAATCCATTCTTCTTATTGTTAATCAATTGTTTTCACTCTGAAATGAGTTATTAATCTTGACTCTTTGAATGACAATTGTACAACAACAATAATAACATCAATTTTCAGTGAGAATTTAATTGAATCGTAAAGTTCGAAAAAGTCCAATATAATACATCTTTACCGTTACTTGATAAAAAGATTATTTTTGATAGATCCACATATAATATATTAATATTCTTTGTGTTATGAATATAATTGATCGAATCAATGGATTAAGAAAGTTTTCTTTCTCAAATAAATTAGGGAACATCCCATAGCATAGGGAGTTCTGCAGTATGTCCTAGATTTCTTTTGATTCAGAGCCTTAAGGGATGGTCCATTTGGCACCAAGATTGAAATGGTGGTCTAACATTTTACTCATACGATATGCAGCAGAGATAAAAATGAAAGATATGGTGAATCCAATTCAACTTTTCAGCGTATACTCGGGCCGTGTGTCGTCCAGACTATTTCCTTTTGAAGTCTGAAGAAAACGGCTACTCATCTAGCCCAAATTGCTCACGAAGCCCAGATAAGATAGCCTCTAGCACTGTAGCTGAATTTAGTACACAATACGTCAAGAGACCACTTGCCCAATAAAAACAGAACTCGTGATATCAGCGTTCTGCGATGAATCCAAACCTGGAAAGTGGACTCTAAGAGAGTCGCGTCCTTTGTTTTTTTCTCTACAGCAAGCTAAGAGGAATTCCAGAAACGACAGGCATTGCCCATTTTTTTTTCTTTGTTTAAAGTAATCTTTCCATGCTTTCTGTGTCTGAGTGTGGACAGCATTATGATGTCTGACTTTACATGCAAAGGTTGCCGTTGGGTGGAGCCGGATTGTGATTTTGCCTGTTGGTATTCTTTTAGAAGAAAATATCGTTGATTTCATGTCTTGGAAATGTCTTACAGAGAGTTGACAGGGTTGACCCAGAGTTAGGGTCGGGTCACAAGTTCGAATTTCTTAACCTAACTAAGCCACTAAGATAGGGTTGGCCCAGGATCACGGGTCGGATCACAAGCTCGAATTTCTTGACTTAACTAAGCCACTAAGACAAGGTTGACCTAGGATTACGAGTCGGGTCACAAGCTCGAATTTCTTGACTTAACTAAGTCATTGGTCGAGCTAAGGCTAGTCCCAACCTAAAGCGACAAAACAAAATCGTTTTTTGAATTTTTTTAAAAAAGTAATAAATCGAGCTTGCATCGAGCTTAGCCTCAGGCCTCTTTGTACTTCAACCTAACCTCAGCTCAACCCATTATCATCTCAATTAGCTAGAATTTTCTTGCTTAAGTTAAGTACCAACTTCCTTTATAACACTATATAAAAGTTTGAGATTCTTCCGTTTGAGAGTGTCAGGAATCCCACATCGAACAAGTATGAGAGCATTCAATAATTTATAATAGTGTGCAAACCTTTCCTTTTTGAGCTAGCTTTTGGGGGTGAGTTAGACACTTTCTAACATGATATCAGAACCTGATCGTCTCGATGGTTTAAGGCGGTGTTCGATTATGTCCTTTTGCCTAATATATCTATCAAATATCTAACCCTGCTCTGGGTTTTGGGGAGTGTATCAGGAATCTCACATCGAGCAAGTATGAGAGCATTCAACAATTTATAGTAATGTGTAAACCTCCCCCTCTTGAACTATCTTTTAAAAATAAATTAGGTACTTTCTAACAAAGAGTGTATGTGAAGTAAAAGAAGACGTGTGGAGAGATTTGATTGTGCTGTAAAAGGCTAGAACAAAAGTCCTTTTACAACAAAAGTCAAGATTAATAAGAGTTAAGAGTGTTGTTTCTTAGATTATTAAAACTCTTTATTGAATGTTTTGTGTTTACTCCATTCCAGATAATTATTTTGAAAAAATAATTTCCTACAAATTTCAATTTACAGGCAAAAAAATGAGCTAGTTGCCGAATAAAACAATCTCCGTAATAAAAACAGAGATTTTGCTTGGCTTAGCTCTATCGAAACCTTTCATTGACTTTTAAGTCGTCCCTCGTGTTAGGCTAATTCAAGAACGAAGTACCATAGGAGTAAATACCCCACACCAACCCATTTAACAGAAGCACTAAACCCACAATACCTAAAAAGAATAATAGTGTTTGATTTGTTTGTACTTATCACACAGTAGTCAACCATCTTGCTGGTCAGTCTGCCAAATCAATAGCTTTGCAACAAATCTTCCTTAACAACTCTACTCCCATTAATTTGCTTACTATATGTACAACAGTACAAGTTTACTTAAGCAACCGATTAAGGGAAAAGATAAACTTTCAATCATAAAGATAAAATTGCAGATCTCAAAAAGAACAATAAGCTGAGCCAAGGGACGCATTCCATTAAGTGTTGTGGAATCTCTCAAGCAATCATTCTTTTTATACAGATGCAATGTAATCCCAATTTTCAGAATACTCAAAATTAGAATTCACCTTGATACGTAGATCACTGAAGCTTCATAAATATACTACTTGACAAAATGCACGAAGCCCATATGTCTAAAAACTTGTGCTTGTCAAACTTGAGTTCATGCGGAATTAAAAGCAACACGCAAAGTCCATGCGACTAAAAAGGTATGTTTCAAACATAAGATCTTTGAAAAAATATTGTTTGACGATTACACCAATTTAGTACGGCGGAAATAAGTTTGTCATTAATGTTTTACTTAAAAAATGAAAATAAAATGATAAATTAATGATTTTAACGTTGTTTTAAAAACCGAACCGAAAATTAATACGGTAAAACAAAAAATTTAAAGCTTAAAAGGTTAAACTGTTATTAGATTTTTGTAAAGTTAGATAAAGATAAAATAAAATTAAAGAATTTAAAATATGATTAAAATATAGAATACAAAAATTTTGTTCAACAAATTATTCATTACAATCTTCATTGGACATGAAAATAAATGCTGTAGAATTACATGTAATAAGCATAAGAAAGATGAAAACAATGCTCTCCAGCACATAGTCCATGAATGAAGATAAAAACGATCTGGAAAAAAACATCCTATAAATTGTTCAACTATTCAACAAGAAAATTTAAGAACAAAATCAATCTAGCTACTATGATGACCCTTTCAAAAGGGACCCAATTGAGGATACTAGAATTTCTGGGTATGGGAAATGGGCAAAGAGGCAATAAGACATGTTCACCTGACCCTCCTTGTCCCCATATAGCGAAGGACAGCCCAGATGAAGGCATAACAGGTTGCTCCTTCAACGTGACAAAAGAAAAACCAAAGAAGGAAAATAAAAAGAATACAAAACATCACAATCCATACCCTACCCTCTTCCAAACCCACTTTTATTGAAGAATTCTGGGCAGGTGTTCTATGTTCCCTTCAATATGAGCTTGATCATGTGAAACCCACGTGAATCCCATACCCATTTAACCAAAATTTGTCAGTCTCCTTCCCTTTCAATGTGAAAGCAAATGAAACAGTCGTTGTTATTGCAAAGACTAACCAAAAACATTTATGATTATTTACAGCAGATAATTGACTCTGTCGAATAGAACATTATAACAAACCCTTCCTTGTCACTGTCGTTGTGTTTATCAACAAATTAGACACTTGACTTTGTTTAATGTCTGATTATGATGTTAACTTCCAATTAATTGTTGTAACAACTTTCTTAATCACTTCACTTCATGTCTAATTTCTTTTGTTATTTCAATGTAATCTCAATTAATTAGTTGTTTTCTATTTTTTTTATGTCATGCCTGTTTGTCTCAAGTTGAAAGGCGTTAATTATCTTTTTAATTTTTAATTTTTAATTACATAAAGTCAAGGACATGATAAGTATCTTCATACTATAAATTATTAATTGAATAAGGTTTGCTGTATTTCAATGGTCAATCTGGAAGTACAACACAAGCTTAAAAGACCAGAGACTATTTAAGGGCACATGGCCATAGTCAACAACATGGGAACCGACCAAAATTCTCATTTCCGATTAAAATTTTAGAGATAATTAAGTATGTTAAAAATAATTGATAACACTAATTAAAATCTCAAACTCCTAATCACGTGAAAGGATCATGGGTAGTTTTAACAGGTACTCAGTCAGTCGCCCGCCGCATATAAGGGAAAGACCAAAAGCAACACTTTTATATAGAATTATATAGTATGTAGTTGGCAAGTTTAATGAATATACTAATGTTTTTGTCGCTTGAAGTCTCAACTGGGAAGGTCATCTCATATAGCGCGTGACAGAAGGCACTCCAAAAGGATGCAATCCAATTAAGCTTACCATATGAGGTAATTTAACAATAAACAAGAAGTGGAGTGGTAATTAATTCCTTACTATTGGTTGGTTTGGTGTTGTAGACGCCTCTATATACGAACCAACTGGGTCTTTTTTCCCTATCTTCCTCCCCAACAAGGTTTCATCTACATGCAGCCACGAATACTGGGTGGCATTATTATACTACTGTTTGTAAATTTCTGTGATTTTTTTTTTCACTTTGTGTGCTATATTGAAAAGTAGTAATAGTAGATATACAAAACATATTGAAGAGACTTAAGTAACAAACATGTATCTTAGTCGATCTTTCTCAGTAGTAATTAAATGGGAGGTGATTCTAGTCTGTATCCCCCTTTCAATGATCACCGTACCTATCATGTTTTGCTAATCTCTATAAATGATTGCTAAAGCTAAGTTTTTTTAAATTATTTTTTTAACATGGGAAAACAAGCCCAAAACCCCAAAAGACAAACTAGCTAACGCAGTATTCTACAGTACAAAGCTCCTTATTTGTCTTAGTGGATGAGTTCCACGACTGTCAAGGACACCCCTAAAAAATATGCATGTCTGGGCTAACTAAGAGTGCGAAAGATGTTAGATAATCGGCATACTAGTTCTTTTTGCGATGTACATGCTGAAATTATATCTTTCAAACTCGTTGAATTAATCCATAGTTATTTACCACCAAAAATTTATTATCAACTACCACTGTGTTGAAAGAGGACACGAGACTCTCACCGTTGATATTCGTACTCCCATATCTTCTATCTAGGAAATAAGCCATGTGCACAAATACAAACAGATGTTTCGACTAAAATATGAACAGATGATTCACGATGCAATCAATAGCGGTTAGGTACTTCAAATAAATTGTCCATAATGTGTTACAATGCCTACACAATAGCTCACTTTTGGCTAAATGATTATATCGAGTACCAAAAAGAAAAATTGCAATAATGGCCACTTGCTCTATCTCTTTCTCTCCGATCATAACGTAATTTGATTGCAATGATTATCATAAGGTATGACCATATCACCAAGTTAGATTGACAAAGGAATGGGATTGAATTAACAAAGTTTTAAAATATAGGCTGAAAAGTTACCAATAATTTGATTCTGATGATTTTAATTGGATTTGATACAATTACTCTTCTAGTTGACTAAAGATAGTATACTGAAAAGAGTATCACAAACTTTACTAATTGGTTAACCGTTGGAAATTAACTTCAAAGGCATTGGACTTTTGGGAAAAGGAACTCTTCCACTTTAAAAGCTCTTGAGTCGGTTGTGAAGACTTTTTGAACCACAACGCGTTCATCCCAGACAGAATTAACTTCACTTGACAAATCGCCTCCATTCGGGGAAGTCTAGGGAATGTCCTTTTGTGTTTTGGCTTTTCTCCAACCCCAAAAGGGCGCATATGTTCTGGAGACAATATAGCAATAAAATATATGTTCACATTAGTAAACAAGTTAGTCCCCTACTCGCACGGCTTGAACAAAGTTTCAAGTTCAGTACTATAGAGTTTATTTGGATTGCGACACGAAATCATGGGGCTATAGAGGAAGAAATTAAGACGTGGGTAAATTTGTATGCGTAAGCATCATTCTCGCCAAGGGCCATTCTTGTGTCGTGTACTTTAATTGGCTATTTAAGACCAAAAACACACATATATAATTGCAAATTGAATAATGGTTTGTTTTGCTATTAGATGTGCACACATAGTAAATAAGTATTCAATAAGATTTCGGGGTGTTCCCATGCAACTTGCACAGAATGGAAGACTAGACCCAGTTCTAATCCATGATTGGAACGAGGGCACTATCTACAATAATATGGGAAGAAAAACAACATTACCAAACAACTTTTTTGGGGAAAAAAGAAAAACATCGACATGAATGTTAAGATATGTTCACACTTCATACCAGACTATCGTCTAATATCGCTCAGCGGGCTCACGGTCGTGAAGAGCATCAAACGATAGCTTAAAAACCCACTTGGTGGGTGAATCCACGAATGTTTTCAACCGATTCATAGCTACGTTCAGTGTTGTCTCGGACATGTTAGCGAAGCATACTCGAAACCAACCTGGTTCGGTGCAATGGCAGGAAGAACCTGGAGAGATATTTAATTTAACATCGTAGACAATTCTCTTCCAGAGCTCCTTCTCTGCTTCGAATGTGTTGGAGTTCAACAGATGTTTCATGTTGACCCAACAGAACAAGCCTGCATTGCTCTTTAGACAGCTGATACCAGCTTTTTCGAGGCCTTTGACGAGCTGCTGTTGTCTGTTTTTAAGCCTCTTTTGATTCTCGGAGATGTAGTTTTTGGTGAACTTTTTGTCAGATAGAAGAGCAGAGAGAAGGTACT
>JANIHZ010000208.1:59431088-59443391 GCA_027478365.1 Erythroxylum rufum | reverse complement strand
AAAGTCGCCTGGATGGTCATGGGGCCAACCGGGTCTGGATGACGATGTTCGCATGGGAAGGAATAGAGAGGGCTACATGGCCTGAACTAGGCCCGAAACTATCTTGGAACTGAGCAAAGGAAGGTTGTCCAAGGGGAGCCTGGGGTGGGAGGGCTACTGTTTTTGGGCTTGGCGTGACTGGGCGCAATCAGCCTTTTTATACAGATACAATGTAATCCCAATATTCGTGGAAGTTACGGACTGACCCAGAAAAGAACAATTAGCTTCACAGCTGGATTGTCAGAGATTGAATTTTCTTGCTGTTCCGTTTCTGTTTGCCAGTGAAGAGGTGTCGAATCAGGTGACTTATTGACACATCTCCTGACAAATGCCTGTTAAGTGGATTACCTTTCAGCGTGGCTTCTTACAGAACCAGAAAAGTCAAAACTCCTGCAAACTTGCGCTGCAAGAACAATGATCTTTTTGAGTCTTTGACGAGAATTACTTATGTGTCAGAGACAGTTCAGCAATCTTGACTTGTAGAAGGAAACTTTCAGAGTTCATCAGATCCATCTTTATTGCTCTTTGTCCTAAAGCTTGTCATTTGCGATAATGTGTTCTAAATAGGTTGAATAGTTCTATGATTTCACTAAAGCTAAATACTCACAAGCTTAGTTCCACAACTAGGTAGATCATTCATCATAAAGATGATCGTCAAAATCTCAATTAGGCATTTGAGTGTAGACCCCGTTGAGATTAGATATTAGTTTAATTTTCATCCTCGTGTATATTTGGCAGTATTTCTGTGCCATACTATCCTTTAAGACTTGCCTTAAAGATACTCAAAATTAGAATTTAATTTTGTTACTTTTGATTTTTATAATTTTGTTAGAATTGGATAATAATTATTTTAAGATATAATATTTTTATAATACAAGGAACTTCCCTTGCATCCAATAAAATATGAAATTAATACATTTTGATAAATTAACCCACGTATTACTTCAAAATTTAACAAAATTAACAATGCAATAACTATGTTAAAATCACTTTCAAATTCACTTTGATACGTAGATCACTGAAGCTTCATAAATATATTTGATGACTTTTCCTTTGCTTCCACAAAATGCACGAAGTCCATATGTCTAAAAACTTGTGCTTGTCAAACTTGTGTGCATGCGGAATCAAAAGCAACACACAAAGTCCATACGTCTAAAAACATGCGTTTCAAACATAAGATCTTTGAAAAAAAATATTGTTTGACGATTACAGTATTTAGTACGGTGGAAATAAGTTTGTCATTAATGTTTTACCTAAAAATAAAAATAAAGTGATAAATAAACATTAATGTGGTTGACTCCACAAGTCCACAGCACTATGTTTCTTAATTGTTTTCTCATCAACTACTTTCATAAAATCTACTCTCAACATCAAGCAGACGCTAAATCATAATTTTTACCTGAAAGTCTAAATTAGAAATAAAATTTTGTTCCACAAATTATCCATAAATAAAAATAAATGCTGTTGAATTACATGTAATAAGCATATTTGGTGGGAGAGTAACTTTAAACGCTTTCCAAATACTAATGTTTCAGATATAAGTATTGTCTTCTCTAATTTCATGGATTAGGGAGAAGCTCCTATGTACCCTAAGGTTTGAACAACTTCGTGGCGAATTGCTTAATTTCAAAGCTTAAATAAGCAGGAAGACCAATAAATAAACAAATTATGAAAGAAAGTACGTATCGGGGTTGATGAGATGGCCCTCGATTCTCCTATTTGGAAGCACTGAATACGGCTTGTTCAAGTTACTTGAAACTTCTGACACAATCATTTGGTCGAGTTGTCTACAAACTTGATGTGCAAATTGATCTTGCATCGGCTGGTGACTCCCACTACCGGTGGTGATGACATACCAAATCCCTAATTTGGGTGGTTCGGGTAAATGGTGAAAGACACGGATGGGTTCGTAACCCTATGAAGAAAACACACCGTATGGTTGTGAGATAGTTGCAAGAACGTCTTACCTTGCTATTATGAAAGTGTTGTGGTTTTGCTATTAAATATGGAACTTTATTTTTATATCACTCCCATTTGATGAAATTACTTTTAATTTCTAAAAAAAAAGCATATAAAAGATAAAAACAATGCTCTCCAGCGTATGGCACATGAATGAAGACAAAAAGGATATGGAAAAAACATCCTATAAATTGTTCAATCATTCAACAAGAAAATTTAAGAACAAAATCAATCTACTATGACCATTCAAAAGGGACCCAATTGAGGATACTAGAATTTCTTGGTATGGGAAGTTGGTAAGTAGGCAATGAGACATGTTCACATGACCCTCCTTGTCCCCATCTAGAGAAGCACAGCGCAGATGAAGCCATACCAGGTTGCTCCTTCAATGTGATAAACGTAAAACCAAAGAAGGAAAATAAAAGAATACAAAACAACACAATCCTATACCCTACCCTCTTCCAAACCCACATTTATTGAAGAATTTTGGGCAGGTGTTCTATGTTCCCTTCAACATGTGCTTGCTCATGTGAAACCCACATGACTCCCATACCCATTTAACCAATTTGTCAGTCTCCTTCCCTTTCAATGTGAAAGCAACAGCTTCTACTTCTAGCTAAACGAAATAGTTATTGCAAAGACTAACCAAAAACATTTATGATTATTTACAGCAGATAATTGATTGTGTCGAATAAAACATTATAACAAACACTTTCTTGTCACTGTCGTTGTGTTTATCAACAAATTAGACACTTGACTTTGTTTAATGTCTGATTATGATGTTAACTTCCAACTAATTGTTCTAACAAACTTTCTTAATCACTTCAATTCATGTCTAATTTCTTTCGGTATTTCAATATAATCCCAATTAATTAGTTATTTTCTACTTTGTTATGTCATGACTGTTTGTCTCAAGATGAAAGGCGTTGATTTTTTTTTAATTTTTTAACAGCATTTGTTAATAATAAGATGATTTCTTTACTAACAAATGACTAAATATAAAGTTTTACATGTCTTTACAAAAAATTCATATGCCCTCTAAAATCTCGGATTTTGAAATTAAAAGTTAGATCGATTTAACTTAAACGGGTTTGACTGTTTAGTTACACACAAGGACATGAAATATGTTCATATTGTAAATTCTTGTGGATTATACCCACTCCAATATTCCTCCTTAAATATTATAAATTATTAATTGAATAAGGTTTTACAACACAAGCTTAAAAGACCAGAGACTATTTAAGGGCACATACCCAAAGTCAACAACATGGGAATCGACCATAATTCTCATTTCTAATAATTAAGTATGTTCAAATTAATTCATAACACTAATTAAAATCTATCGAACTCCTAATCACATGAAAGGATCATGGGTAGTTTCGATAGGTATTCAGTAACACGCCGCATATTAAGGAAATACCAACCACAATACTTCAATTCATATGTACAATTCATCTTTCATACATAGAATTATATAGTACATAGTTCGAAGTTTATTAATTTTATGTCTAATGTTTTTGGCTGAAAGTGTCAACTGGGGTGGTCTCTATTATCTCATATAGCACATGACTGGAGGCACTCCAAAAGGATGCAATCGAATTAATTAGCTTACTATGTGAGGTAATTTAATAATAAACAAGAAGTGGAGTGGTGTAAAAGGCTTATAAAAAGTAATTATGTATTAAAGGAACCCAATCGTTGATTATTTCTTACAAATAGGATTTCCAAAAATATGAAAACACTTTTCTTCTTATATACTTGAAATTATCATTAAATAGATAAATGGATAGACATTAGCCCGTTAGCCCACATACCTGAATTACAACACATAAAAAATAGATTGCCTTTTAACTCTAAAGTCTCTTCTCTAATTTTGAATGGTGAATGACATGCAAATTTTAGGAAATTTCATACTCTTGTTGAACTACCTTCCACCGCTTAATGATCTACAGAGTGCTGATGTCATTTCCTGGTCATTCAACTAGAATGAAGTTTTCTCTAATAACTCTTGTTATCAACTATTTAGAGAAGAAATGGCTGATGTGCCTTGGTTCAATCTTTTATGGAAAAATATTGTTAGTCTCAAGGCTTCTTTCATTACGTGGCTTGCAATCAAAAACAAACTTCAAACTAAGAGTCAATGGTATGACAATTCTGACGTCACTTACTTACTTTGTGATACTGTTGTTGAAGATGGGGAAAACTTATTTTTCCAATGTCTTTATACTAAGGCAATTTGGAGTAGAATCTTGCATAACTCATAATCTTTTTGGTTATAATTGGGAGCAAACATTAAATTGAGTCATAGCTAATTCAGAAAGGAGTAAACCCAATGATGTTCTCTTCAAAGCAGCATATAGAATTGTCATGTACAACATATGGAGGAAATAAAATAGTAGACGGTTTACTGATAAGAGGGTAGAGAAATATGTACTTGTGGATAGAGTCATCAACTTTATCAAAGCTTGCTTGTATGCTAAACATAAGCAAGAATCTCTGTCTATGGATATGGAGAGAATGTGGGGCTTGTAATTTTTATGTTTTCATAATAACGCTTATGTTCTATTTTTTGGTTTCTTCCTTTAGCTTAGACAATTGGGCTTAGTTCCCTTTATAAGATTAGGCGTCTAGCCTTAAACTCATTGTAGTGTTGATCTAGTTTCTTTTATAAATTTCCTCATTCATTTTTAAAAAAACTTTACTTTTTATCAATATTTAAAATTCTTGTTAAATCCTCACTGCTGATTGTATTTTGTAACTTGATTAGTTAGTTAGATTGGTTCTTTAGATTAGTTGGCTTTCTCTCTCTTGTATATAAGTTGTACTTGTAACAATATTTTAGAGTGAATGTTGTTTCATTTTTCTCCACATTCAGTTTCTATCATTCTTTTTCCCCTCTTCTCTCTATCGTATTTCTTCACATGGTATTAGTGCTTTTGGAGCTCTAGGGTTCCATTCTTCAAATCCTCAAGATCATTTTTTTTCTTAATTCCTTTTTCAATTCTCCAATCGATTGTTCGATTGAATCTTTCTGTTTGTTTCGATCCTTTCCTCTTTTCTCGATCGATCAGAAATATCGAAAGATGAGTTCACTAGCCTCTTTGATTTCATCTATTTCACTTGGAGAAGATCCTTCATCTCCTTATTTTGTTCATCATTCTGAAAATTTCACCACAATGATTGCACAACCAGAGCTCAATAAAAGCAATTATGCAACCTAGAGCAGATTGGTTGTTCTTATGATGTCTATATGCAACAAACTAAGGTTTCTAGACGGATCTATTTCCAAACCTGTCAATCCAGCTAATCCTCTCTTCCCTGCCTGGATTAGATGTAATAATCTAATCATTGCTTGGCTCTTTCGATTGATGTCTCCTTTGATTGCATCGACAATCTTCAACAGTGATATTGCCACGAGGATTTAGGAGGTGCTGAAGAAGAGATTCGGCCAGCCTGATGATGTCCGAGTATGCAAGTTGCAGTATGAAATTTCTATAGCTCATTAAGGTAACAGACCAGTGGATGCTTATTATACTGACTTGAATGTTCTTTGGGAGGAATTATAGTAGTCTAGGCCAGTTCCACATTGTAAATGTGGCTACTACAATGAAGAATGTTTCTGACCTTTTGTTCTCAATCATGACAAAGATAGAGTGTTTAAGCTCCTTAATGGACTTAACGAAGGATTTTTTGCTCAGAGGTCGCAAATTCTTATGCAACGATCTCTACTAAGTTTGGATGATGTTTACATTGTTCTTACAAGGGAAGAGTCACAAATAACTTTGCAAGCTATTTCTCAACCCTTTTTTGAACTAGCGGCAATGGTTGTTTCTAACAACAACAAGCCTTCAATTGGTAATAGTGATTTTAATAAGGAGAGGAATGAACTGATTTGTTCATATTGTTTAAAGAAAGGGCATACTAAGGAGAAGTGCTACAGGCTAATAGATTTTTTGGCTAACTTCAAATTTAGAAAAGGAACTAGTGTTAACAGGGTTCAAACTGCTACGCCAGTTGGAGACAGTGTTGCTAATGAAGATTATTCTTCAAAGTTTCCGGAGATGCCTTTCTCATTCACTCAAGGTTCGATAAACTGTTGAATTTGTTGGATGAAAAACCACAGCCTCAAGTACCAGGTTCTTTTTCAACTGAGAAGCAAGATCAAGCATCTTCCTCTACTAGTATTTCCAATACCCATCCTAGTCAATCCTACCCAGCTTTTGAAGGTAATGAATTTTTTAACCTTTGTTCTTACAGTGTAATTTCTCTACCTAGAAATCAACATAGAGATGTTTTTTAAAATAAACTTGTTGATAAGTTCTGGATAGTAGACTCTGGTGCAACAAATCATATTTGCCATGATGTCACTTTGTTTAACTTTTGCCATCCAATTTCTCATCAATTTATGTCACTTCCTGATGGTACTAAAGCTTCTATTTCATATGATGGAATAGTTCAGCTGGGACCACATCTTGTCCTTAGGAATGTCCTTTGTGTGCCTAGTTTTGGCTATAATTTGTTATCTGTGAGACAACTATCTTCCTCTTATGCCTGTGTTTTCATCTTCTTATCTGATTCTTGCATTATTCAAGGATTGTCACTATAGATAAGGATTTAAAATGCCAGAGAAAAGGAAGGGTTGTACTTTCTTGAACAAGATTCCATTTGGCTTTCCTCTTCACGTGGTGTAGCTGAAGTTAATCCTTGTGTTTCTCTTATTTCTAGCAATTCTTGTACTCATAATAAGGCAGCCAATACTTTTGATATTTGACACTATAGATTAGGACATATTTCTGATTCAGTCTTGAAAAAGATCCATGAGATTGATCCATATGTTTCCGTTTCTTGTAATACCATTTGTGAGACTTGTGCCAAAGCTAAACAAAAAACTCTGCCATTTCTTACACATGAACAAAGTACTATAAAACCTTTTGGTTCATTGTGATGTTTTTGGTCCTTATACTATTACAGATCTTAGAGGTTTTCATTATTTTCTCACGTTAGTAGATGATTTCACAAGAGTCACATGGGTTTATCTTATGAAATTTAAATCAAATGTTGAGTTTCTTGTGCCCTCTTTTTTCAATTTTGTTGAAACGCAATTTGGTCATATCATCAAAGAATTCAGAACAGATAATGCTCATGAATTTAATATGACTCCCTTCTTTACTCAATATGGAATTTTGCATAGTCATTCTTGTGTCTAAACACCGTAACAAAATGTTGTAGTTGAACGTAAACATTAACATCTTCTTGTCGTTGCTCGAGCTCTTTTATTTTAATCTGGTTTACCTCTACAATTTTGGGAAGAGACTGTTTTGACAGCTTCTCATATCATCAATAGGACTCCTTCTTCTGTTCTTCATTTCAAGACTTCTTATGAAAAACTCTTTCACAAAGTGTCAAATTATTCCATGTTAAAGGTTTTTGGTTCCCTCTGTTTTGCATCTACTCTAAAAGCTCATAGAATAAATTTTGCTCCTAGGTCAAGGACCTGTGTATTCATTGGGTATCCTCTAGGAGTGAAAGGTTTTTAATTGTATAATATAGATAAGAAAGAAGTCTTTGTGTCTCGTGATGTTATTTTTCATGAAATAATTCAAGGCAAGTCAGCTTTGTCCTCTTCTTCTTGCCCAACATCTTTTCCTGTTGTACGTTCACTTCCTTTTGATAAAGTTGCATCATATTTTACTACAAGTCCTGTATCACCTGCTTTATCTTGTGAAATGCCTACTGTTAACTCTTCAGAATCCTTGTCTATAGCACACACATCACCACAATCACCTCACGCCTTATCCCCATATTTACAGCCCTTTTCAATCCCTACCTCATCTATATCCTTTCACTAGCCTAACTCATTACCCAATGCCCCGATTTCTTCACAAACAGATCAGCCTTTACTAGACCCAAGACTCTACCAAAATACTTGAATGCATATAATCACACACTTCCCTCTAGTCATTCAGTAACCTATCCCATTGAGCAATACCTTTCTCCTTCTTTACTTTTCTCACCTTACAGAGCTTTCATTACCTCTCTTACTCATATACAAGAGCCAACCACTTATTATGAAGCTATTAAACATGACCACTGGAAGAAGGCTATGCTTGATGAACTTCTAGCTCTTAAAGACAATGGTACTTGGGAGATGGTTTCTCTTCCACCAGGTCAACACACAGTGGGGTGCAAATGGGTGTCCAAGACCAAGCTCAATGTAGATGGTTCAATTGAAAGGTAAAAAGCTCGAGTGGTTGCCAAGGGATATAGTCAGATAGCTGGATTTGACTATGAGGATACATTCAGCCTATCGTCAAGCAAACAACAGCCAAGCTGAATTGGTCTCTCTACCAGTTGGACATAAATAATGCCTTTCTTAATGAAGACTTACATGACAAAGTTTTTATGGAGATGCCATTCGATTATGAGTTGGAAGGGGGGAAATTTCATGACAGAACAGTTGCTTGTAGACTCAAAAAGTCTTTATATGGACTCAAGCAAGCTTCTAAGCAGTGGAACACCAAGTTTACAGAGGCTTTGATAGAGATTGGTTTTGTCCAATCAAGGTATGACTACTCTTTGTTTACTTATAGGGATGGGGGAGCTTTCACAACATTATTAGTGTATGTAGATGACATTTTGATAAGGAGAACTTGGGATGTTGGTGTTCTTTTTATCACCAAGTCATTAGAACCAAGATTCAAACTTAAGAATTTGGGTGTACCAAAATACTTCTTAGGAGTTAAGGTTGCAAAATCTTCACAAGGGATATTTTTATCACAAAGAAAATACAACTTGGATCTTATCAATGAATTTGGAGTACTGGATTGAAACCAAGTCCTATTCCTATACAAATAAATCATAAATTGAGGCAAGAAAAAGAAGAAGTTCTTAAAGATGCTACAGTCTATAGGAAATTGGTTAGGAAACTGATTTACTTGATTTTCACTAGACTTGACTTGTGCCATGCAGTCCATATATTGTCACAATTCATGGATAAACCAGGTAAGAGCCATATGAAGGTAGCCTTAAAGGTTTTGAAGTATTTAAAAGGCTCTCCAGGACAAGGTGTTCTTTTTGGCAAACAAGAAGACGTGAAGTGCTATGCAGACAGTGACTGGGAAAGTTTCCCAGACACTAGAAGATCAGTTTCTGGGCATTGTGTGGCTGTTGGAAACACCATGATAAGCTGGAAATCAAAGAAACAATCTGTGGTAGCAAGAAGTTCAACAGAGGCTGAATATAGAGCTATGGCTATGGCTATGGCTATGGCTTTGTGTGAGCTACTGTGGGTAAAAAATTTGCTTGAAGACTTTGGTTTTCTAGTAAACAAAAAGATGGATATGTTTTGTGATAACAAGTTATGTATACAGCTTTGCAAGAATCCCATTTTTTATGAAAGAACAAAACATTTTAAGATGAACATTCACTTCATCCGAAAAAAGGTAGAAAAAGGTTCAATTGAAGTTCATCAGAACCCTGCTGAACAACAGGTGGCAGATATTTACACCAAAGCTTTGTGCAGAGGACAATTTGATTTTCTTAAGTCCAAGATGTGCATCCTTGACATCCATGCTCATCTTGAGGGAGGGTGTTAAATCCTCGCTATTGATTGTATTGTGTAACTTAATTAGTTAGTTAGATTGGTTCTTTAGATTAGTTGATTTTCTCTCTTAGTTGTATACAAGTGGTACTTGTAACAACATTTTAGAGTGAATGTAGTTTCATTTTTTTACATATTCAGTTTCTATCATTCTTCATTCCCTCTTCTTTCTATCGTGTTTCTTCACAATTCTTTTAGTGACAACTAGTGCGTATTTCAAGTATATTCTCTTTTATCAATAGTAGTTAATTTATTGGTCGGTTTGGTCTTTTAGACTCTTGTATATACGAACTAATTGCATGTGATTAATTAAATGGATCTTTTTCTAAATCTTCCTCCCCAAAAAAGGCTAATCTACATGCAGTCACGAATATTGTGTGGTATTATTATACTACTGTCTATTAAAATTTTTATGACTTTTTTTTAATTTTGTATAATATATTGAAGAATAGTAATTGTAGATATACAAAATAAATTGTTTAAACTTAAAAAACAAACATGTATCTTAATCGAACTTCGTCAGCAATTGATGGTCGGTGATTCTAGTCCATATCCCCCTTTGAATTCACCGTACCTATCATGCTTTGCTAATCTCCATGCATGCCTTTTCAAGTTAAGTTATTTATTTTCTTGACAACTCGAGGCTTTCACCATTGATATTCGCAGTCCCATATCTTCTATCTAGGAGTTAAGCCACGTAGACAAATACAAACAGATATTTGGACTAAAATATGAATTTAAGGAAAGGTTATACAGATGGTTCACGATACAATCAATAGCGATTAAGATTTTTTAAGTTCTTGTTAACTTATTTCATAAATTACAATGCAACAATATTTATTGTTAATATAATCCTTGCTTCTTCTAACCCAAAGAATGCCTCTTCCTTTAGTGTTGGATATTTATTGGAAACTAGCAAAAGAAAATGTATTTATGTAAAAGTTAAAGGGGGTTAGAATGGAATAGATGTAGCTGCTCTAGATATTAAATGGAAATACCATTAGATTGGATGATATGATTACATAGTTAAATTACTTTTTAGTTATATGTGAGTCAAATATATTCTTTTGCTCAACTAAAATTCATTGTAATGTTAATTGATGAGTCAAAAAATAATATAATAGGAAACCTCCTAAGTACTTACTTGAACGGTAAGTAGCCAACTTAACACACCCTAATTTGAAGAAAAATGTAAAACAAAAAAAAAGATTGTCAAATGATAATTTAATTTGCCTTATTTTATTTAAAAAGTTGATGGGTTAGGCCAATATATGAATTCTAAAACTATTTCTGCGCATGCTTTGTCTCCTAAAACCAGGTAAATCTTTCGAGACTACTGACTAAAGAGTATGACAAAGTTTACTATGAAACTATTAATTGATTAACCCTTGGAAATTAACTTCAAAGGCATTAGACTTTTGGGATTGCTTCATAGGGAACTCTTCCTCTTTAAGAGCTTGCGTCGGTTGTGAAGACTTTTTGAACAATAACACGTTAATCCCAGACAGTATTAACTTCACTTTACAAACCACTTCCATTCGGGGAAGCCTAGCGAATCTACTTTTGTGTTTTAGCTTTTCTCCAACCCACAAAGGGCACATATGTTCCGGAGACAATATAGCACTAAAATTTATGCCACTTTTTGACTTATATGCTTCTTTTGACCCACACAACATGCTCTAACAATAATAATATTATATGTTCACAGTAGTAAATAAATTAGTTCCCTACTCACACGGCTTGAACAACGTATCAAGTTCAGTACTAAAAACTTTATTAGGGTCGGTTGTGAGACACGAAACCATGGGGCTATAGAGGCAGAAATTAAGACGTCGGCAAGTTTCTATCCGTCACTCTTTCTAACCATCAATCTCGCCAAGTGCCATTCTTGTGTCGTATATTTTAATTGGCTATTTAAAACGAAAAACACATGTAATGATAATGAGAAGAAATTATATAATTGCAAATTGAATAATGGTTTGTTTTGCTATTAGATGTTCACACATAGTAAAGAAGCATTCAATAAGATTTCGGGGTTCCCATGCAACTTGTACAAAATAGAAGACTAGACCCACTGCTAATCCATGTCTGGAACGAGGGCACTATCTACAATATTCTGGGAAGAAGAAAATAATTGCCAACCAAAAATTTTTTGGGAAAAAAAAAATTGACATGACTGTTAAAATATGTTCACACTTGACACCAGACTATCGTCTATCGCTCATCGGGCTCACGGTCGTGAAGAGCATCAAACGATAGCCGAAAAACCCACTTGGTGTGGGAATTATTTCTCAGAGATTTCAACAGCTGGTGGCTGCTTTGGCTTCGAGTGTTGGTGGTTGAATCCACGAATGTTTTCAACCGATCCATAGCTAAGTTCAGTGTTGTCTCGGACATGTTAGCGAAGCATACTCGAAACCAACCTGGTTCGGTGCAATGGCAGGAAGAACCAGGAGAGATATTTAACTTGACATCGTAGACGATTCTCCTCCAGAGCTCCATCTCTGCTTCAAATGTGTTGGATTTCAACAGATGTTTCATGTTGACCCAACAGAACAAGCCTGCATTGCTCTTTAGGCAGCTGATACCAGCTTTTTCGAGGCCTTTGACGAGCTGCTTTTGTCTGTGTTTAAGCCTCTTTTGATTCTCGGAGATGTAGTTTTTGGTGAACTTTTTGTCAGATAGAAGAGCAGAGAGAAGGTACT
>JANIHZ010000208.1:59400908-59420952 GCA_027478365.1 Erythroxylum rufum | reverse complement strand
GATCAAAGACATGCAAATCATTGTAATACCTGCAAACATTCTCATCACGGTCAATGGAGATGAAGATAATATCAACCATTTTATCTTCACTTAATAAGCTGTTATAAAGTTGTAAAAGCTGGGGAAGAAAAGTTTTACATGGTCTACACCAGTTTGCGAAGAAGAAGAGGCAAATGATCTTCCCATCACAGGAAGACAAGGGTACCTGTAGATAGATAGCTTCAATTGCTTTTGCAATCTGAGTTTCAGTTTTGCGAAGTGCGAAGAATCGATATATGCATATGTACATATATAGATCAACAACATATTATGGGAGATCATTGTTGTAGAAGTTCTCAAACGAAGATTATATACCAAAGTTAATAGTTAATGGATACTAAAACCACCGAACATGAGAAAGTAAAATGAGTACCTGTCAAATAGAAGAGACATTTTTTGTAAAAATCACACAAGGGAAAGGTTTCTTAGAGGAGTACCTGTCCTTCACCAGATAGAAGGAAATTAACTCCTTGAGATGTTAAGGTTGTCACAAAGTTGCTGTTGTGAGTAATTTCGGGTTGAAACTCAGGCCCTGCCATTATCAGTGCAAACAAAAGCCGATATCCTCTCTCCTTTTATATTGTTCCCATTAGACTTCACGATCAAAAGAAACATACAGAAAAGTGTTATCTATAAAGAATCTAGTGATGCTCACGTAAAGATTTGTACTTGCTATTGGTTAGCTCAAAATCCATAGACAATTTAAACCTTAACAATTTGACAACAAAATGGATTTTTCTTTGTGAAGAGAAGAGAGAAGAAACTGATTGACTTCAAATTAAAATAAAAGCTCCATAATTGGTATATTTTCCAGATAATTTAGTGGAATCTGATGGTTATGCATTGGTACTAGTGCAGCTACATCGCTGTTTCATTATACTAATCTGTCAACATTCTCAGTTGAGTCACAAAGCAAAGCAGAGGAATCCAAAAGCAAGTTCAACATGGCTTCAAAGAAATGAGAGCCACCAGTGCATATATTCCGCCAATATCTCACGCTAAAAATGTCCAAAAGTTTAGAAAAGAAGATAAAATGACAACAAAAAAAAGAAAAGAGAGTTTCTTTAAGTGAAGGAAAAAGTTTTTTTGTTTGGATTTTGTTCCGTCATAAACTTTTGCCAAGATTCTTAAGCAACTCTCCAACTAGAAATGGTACATATCCCATCTTGCCCAGAAGATGGTACAAATGAATCAAAGGCTAATAGTGTTCAGAATCACATTATCCTCCAAATGACAGGTTCCAGCAACCATCCTAGAAAATGAAAGAGAATTACGCATTTTGGTGACATTAGGTCCATTACATAAGAAGGAATTGTCAATCAACTGGGTGTTTCAGTATAAAGTGATTTCCTTTTCACTGGTATCAGGAACCCAAACAACACGAGAATTTTGCTGACACTTACTTGTGCTTCTATTTTCTGGCTCCTATCTGTTCTACATATAATCATGTGTTAATTTTTAACCTTGCTATTACTCCCTCGTCTAAAATCATAACAAGGTTCTTAGATAAACCTGTCTTGCCGAACATATTACATATTGCAGTTTTAGGAAGCACATTAGGCAACTTGTCAAGACGGTTGGACGAGCTTGAACAGTCAACCGGCAAAAGAGTACTTCGAAACAGGAATATATTCCTGTGACCAATTGAAGCATCAGAAATTTATCTTTGAAAATTTTTATCAGTGGTTGGTTCCATGCATTCAAAGCATAAAGATAAAATCTTTAAACTGGTATCAGCAACTTCATGAGATGAGAAAAGCTCTACATTAACCCGTTGGAGAATCTCTAATGAAATACGAATTACATACCATACCCAACAAGACACAACAAAAATTTGTTAACCCATAAACAAAGCTTCCATCTTTCCTATGGGAATGGCTTGCTAACACCAGTCCTCTCTTTCTCTGGCTATATATTCAGAAACCAATTAGAACAGGACAAAGCAAACATTTGCAAACCAAGTACAGCAAGTAGAACTACCTTAGTGTTTGTGATGATCACGTCTGGTTGATGAAGTTGGATATCGAACGTAATATACAAAGCTTAGAAGAGAAGGAGACGATAAAGATGATGCTTGATGGGATATTTAAAAGGAGGATAATGATAAATAGAGAGCGTTTCACGAGATAAGGAGTACTTCCAAATTGTTACGTGCTATGCACAAAAGCTAACGCTAACGTCTCGGTTCCAATTTTCCAGGTATATTCCATTAGTTATGGGCATAAAGGTGCTCTCCTTCCAATCTCGGAGAGTTTCTTACAAGCAAAAAAAACAGCAATGACTTTGTCTTGGCCTCAGACATTTTTTTATTTAATAAAACAATCATTCAAACCAAATAAATCAGTTCACACTTTTCGCAAACTAAATCAAAAGTCTTTTTGTGGCCCGATAGAGATAGCTAATAGCTTGATACTCGAATAGACCTGCGGTCTTTTTTTTTCTCCTGATGGATTTGTCAGAACCTTAAATCTGTAAAGATGGAGGAAGGCAAAGAAGAGGGCCGTAAGAGGACTGGACAGCTTTATGCGGCCCTGTAATTGTTGGTTCTTTCAAGTTCCTAGCGGCTTAATCCTTTTGGTCTTCTAAAAATGAATGAAGTCAGCTTTTGCTACTTATGGCACATCAGTTGATTATCTAAGACATAGTCGAACAGAAATCGTGACTTGTATAAGATGACGAGTTAACCTTAATGACCATCATGTTTTATGTAATTTGGAATTATTGTTATTAGCAACAAGGGTGGTTGTCTTTGGGCACAGGATGGCTGTGTCAGTTTTCGTGTGTCAGTATGTACTCCTTTTTAGCTATTTATTTATTACTATTTAATAGATAAATAGATGAAAAAAGAAGATGATACATGAAAGCAGGCGCAAGTAAAATGATCTTATTGTCTTCAATTTGAATTCTCATTATTGACTCTTTAAAATACTCAAGAGTTGACATATAACAATGTGATCGTTGAGTAAGTTTGTTGGATTAAATGTACAAGACATTAAAATGAACTACAAATAATGTCTTTATATAAGTTTACAAAAATTTAATGATCAAATAAGCAACTTATTCACTTTTATTACTAAATCAAGTAAGTTAGTGGGGAGTCATCACTTCTTTCACTAAATCTACTAATTTAATGGGAGTTACATTAGTTAGACCCCTAACTTTACTAAAGTAATAGATAACATTATCTTAGTACATGTTCTGCTCTATTGTTATGCCATTCAAAGACTTCTTCACTATTTGAAGAAGTGTTCTCGCTACTTTACCGGAAACTTCATGTTCTTATTATATGTCATCACATTATCATTGCTTAAACAAATAAGTGCCTTGGTAAGCCTTTCATTAGCTATTCTGGCACTCAAAAAGGTAGAATCGCCCACCCTAAGTACCGCCACACTCCAGCTTGACAGGGTTGTGAGGGAGATAAATCACGGTTTAATCTCACTTAATTTATCAAAAAATTGGCCTATTACTTAGTGCGTATAAGGAGCCACTATATTGGATGAACTCTCATACTGTCACTTCCAAGACTCGAACCTGAGACCTTACACTTAACTTCCTTTTTGATAACCAGTGAGCTACCTGTGCGAGGCATCTTTGTATATGATTCATGCAATCACACTATAATGCAGTCGCATTACTCCATGATCTAAGCTAAGCAATAACTAAAGTTACTATATAATAAATCTTATAAATTTATATACACCATAATTAATCGTTAAAAATAAGTGGCTTTGCACATTCTCGAATTTATCATGACTTAATTATAGTAATTATCTTTGATCTCACATTTTAATCTTGCCCATTGACAAAGATTTATGTAAACACGCAGTAAAGCATGCCAACTCTTGCCCACACTCAAGATTTCATTGACATTTCTCGTTTCATCTTGCCTACTCATAGGTCTTCCCCTTGTCTCATCATCAATATGCTATCTAGCTTTACGTCAATTCATATACTAAGCATCAGTCAAGACTCCCTAATATTTGCACAATTGCACCATTTAAACTTAAAGATCTAATAGTAGTCATATAGAAAACATATTACATGCCACGGTAACACATTGACACACGCATAACATTGTGCATATTATAATGCCATATGAATATGCCACATCATTATGATGCTGATGTATTGTTATATCAAGTGAGATCATAACCTATAATTTTATTGATAATAAAACATGTTACTAATAATATTTTTATTTTTAGTAATATTAGTATTTTAAATTTATTAAAGATTCTAGAAAATGTGAGATATCAAGTATGATGAAAACGTAAAATGATCAAAAGATCAAATCAAAAAGTGGAGTACTAAATACAGTTCAAGAGAGTTTTAAGGCAACTCAATTCAAGTGAATCAAAATACAAAAAACAAGAATGAAGTAATTTCATATATAACAAATCATTATAATATTTTTATAACCTTATATTGATCTGTTCAATAAATTAGAGAGTCATTTTTATTACAAGATCATTTACGGTCAGAGCATAATGTATCTATTTTTTCATAATCAAGACAAAGTTTATTCTAAGCTCTTTAGAAAACTTCTTTTTTATCTTAAAACAATAATCAGAAAAGTTTTTAAATGATTTTAGATTAATTTTTCAATGAAATTGTATTTAAAATCTTTAAAGGAACTTGAATAGGTATTATTTATTATTATAAATAATTAGATTTGTTCAAAACACTATACATTGGTTACATGTTCAACATAATTTTATTTAATTAGCTTATCGATTTTATTTAGCTAGTTGAAATGATGCATTTTAGACAAAATGGAAGTTAATTGTGTTGGTGTTGTTCCAAAACTTGGAACATCTCTTTCTTTCTTTAATTTGTGTCCCACATTGTTTCACCTATTTTATATACTACAATGTTTTGTGAGACTTTGAATCAAGTCTCTTGAGGAGGGTATGGATACCACACACATGAGTGTGTGCATGTCGCTCGGCCCGACTTGGCTGAGGTGAGGCGTCGCTTCGCGTCATCGCACATGTGACATTTAACTTTTTGGGACCCACTCATTTAATTCATATGGTTTTAACGTTACGTAAAATCTCTAAAGAACCCCACTTTTATTATACAATAACGATTATTCCTTAATTCCCATCGTTATTGTTATACCCAAACGTCCATCATCGTTATTATTATACTTTATTATACCCAAATGTTCATCATCGTTATTAATATACCCAAACGTTCATTTTTTCCAATATATATTCACTGTTGACGGATGGTTTTGTTTTTTCTACAAACACACATAGCTCTTAATACATACGCATCTTCTTCCCATCTCATCTCTTCTTTGTTCTTCTGTTGTTATTACTTCTCTGAGACAGTTCCTACTCCACCCTTTGGAGTGCACCAAAGCTGGTGGAGAAGGCATTAATCCTAGGGTCGGATTCCATTATCCTACTACATCGTAGAGAGGAGATTTCAACTTAAGACATTGATTTTGACAACGCCTTAAATTCAAATAAGTTGTTCCAATTTAATTTTGGGCTATTTCATTATTTCAATAACAATCTAAGTCAAAAAGATTGCGTTCATGCTATTGTTTGATTGTTATTTTTTTTATTGTGTGTTAATTTCCATATAAGTCGGAATAATATGCTGCTGCGTGTTTATTTTGGTATAAGTTGGATTATTGTTCTATTCTTATTATTGTGTGTTTTGTAATATCGTTTATTCTTGCTGCTGTTTCTGGATTCATTATGTCGTCTGTAAATGAGACTAACATAGGTTCTGCCCTTTCTGTTCCCCAAATAGGCTCTGCCCCTGTCATCGCAGCCCAGAGGATTATAACCGACCTAACTAGATTAGAGCCTCCATATGGGAGAAATTTTAAACAATGGTTTGAGAAAATTCTATTTTACTTTCAACAATACGAAATTGATTATGTATTATTTCAAGATATTTCTAATGACAATATCGACTCTAAGATAACAAAAGATAACCGTACCGTTAAGAGAGTATTGCTTAACTATATGATAAACTCATTATTTGATATTTATTACAAATAAAAGAATATCAAGGAAATTTGGGATGCCTTAGAAGTTAAATATGAGACTGATGATGCTGGTACAAAGAAATATACAGTTGCTAGGTGGTTAAAGTTTATTGTTGTTGATGATAAGCCCATTATGGATTAATTACATGAGTATGAAAATCTAGTTGTCGAAATCCTTACAGAGGGTATAAACATGTGTGAGCTTTTTCAAACTTATGCCTTTATTGAGAAACTGTCTGCCTCATGAAATGAGTATAAAAACCAGTTAAGACATTAGAAGAAAGACTTGAAGCTACAAAAGTTGATAGGGCATAAAAAGATTGAAGATGCCAACTGTATACAGGACAAGTTCAAATCATTCACACCTGATCCTATTGTTAAGGCTAATGTTATTGAATGTAAAAATGTAGGTAACTTTAATAGGGGTGGTGAACATAACAAATCTTTCAATAACAACAAGCATGGTCAGTTTAAATACAAAAGGATTGATGGTGACTGTTGGTGGTGCAACAAGCCAGGCCATCCTACTGTTCTTTGCCAAACTAGAATCAACCATGAGAAGAAGGTCCAAGGACAGAAACCACGATAGTTCAAGAAAGGAAACCAGAATGGGTACCAACGAGGTAACCAAAAGAATTTTGGTAAGTCTTAAGCTAATGTGGCCGAAGCTGGTGGTGGTGATGACGAGGAGATCATTACTACTGTGGTGTCTGAAGTAAACCTTGTTGGAAACTTGGTCAAGTGGATCATTGACACAGGAGTCGTATGACACATCTGCACCAATAAGGACTTATTCAAAAAGTTGAATGATGTTGCTGATGGTAAATTCATGTACACGGGCAACTCTAACAAAGTTCCTGTCTAAAGAGTTGGGAATTGTTAGAGTTGGGAAGGTTACTCTCAAACTCACTTCTAGAAAAGTTTTAGCTTTAGAAAATGTTTTATTGTTCTTGATGTTTGTAGAAACTTGATTTCTAGTGCATTACTTAACAAAGCTCGTGTTAAACTTACCTTTGATTATGATAAGCTAGTTCTTACTAAGAATGGAAACTTTGTTGGTAAAGGGTTTTGTAATGGGGCTTATTTATACTTAATGTTGAAATGAATGCATCTACTTCTTCTGTGTATATTGTTGAGTCTATAGAATTATGGCACTCTAAACTTGGGCATGTGAATGTGAGGTCAATTAAGAGGATGCAAAGCTTAAACTTGTTGCCTAACCAGATCACTAATAAAATGGAAAAATGTTAAATTTATGTTGAGGCTAAACACTATAAGAAACCCTTTAAGTATGTAATCGAGAGAGAGTCACAATTGTTGAACTTGGTGCACACAAATTTAGTGAGTAAAGGAGGCATGAGATATTATAATACTTTTGTGGATGATTGTTTTCGATTTACTAAAGTTTACTTATTGAAAAATAAAAGTGATGTAGACAAAGTGTTTATGAAATACAAAGCTTAGGTTGAAAACCAATTGAAAAAGAAAATTAAGAGATTAAGATCTGATCAAGGTGGTGAGTATAGTACTGATTTCTCTGTTGATTATTGTGGAAAAGTTGGGATTATTCATGAGCTTTTAGCCCCTTATACACCTTAACAAAATGTAATAGCTGAGAGGAAAAATCAAATAATTCAAGATATAAGGAATGCAATGTTGATGTCCTCGGGTTTACTTGATTTTATGTAGGGGAAGCTATTCTTTCAACTTGTTATGTTCTAAACAGAGTCCCTCATAAGAAACCAAATCAAACCTCTTATGAAATTTGGAAAGTTTATCCATCTAACCTACGTTTTTTGAAAGTGTGGGGGTGTTTTGCTAAGGTTGCTCTACTTAAACTTAAGAGGAAGAAAATTGGGCCCAGGACCATTGATTCAATTTTTGTGGGATATGTCTCTAATAGTGTTGCCTATAGATTTATGGTTAAGGAAGAGGGATCTAGCACTTATGGACCAATTATAAAGTCAAGAGATTTAGTGTTCTTTGAGGGCATAGTTCCTATAAAAGTGAGTGTGCAAGTGTTATGCCCAAAAAGTTCTAAAAAGACCTAGCCTATCCTACTCGCACGTATACGAGGTAGTTGTAGTTGATAACCCAGGGTCATCTCCCACGGAGGTGAAATTGGTCAATTAAGTTTGAATTAAAAATAAAAATAAAAACAATGCAGTCCTAAACATTGTATCATGATTGTTGAGTGAAAGCTTTTAAGGAAAATTACGAAATTAAATTAAAAAGTAAACAAAATCAATTGGAAGCAAAGACAAATAGATTAATTGAAGTGGAAAAACTCTTGATAATTAATTTCTCTAATTTAATCTCCCATGCAAGATTAAAAGAAAATGATTGGATTGTTGACTTACTAAAATTAATGGTTGGGTTCTAAATCGATTCGAATAATGAACTAATCTAACTTTCGTATTCAACAAGTTATTATCTGAATTAATTATGAAAACCCAACTACTAATTACCACTTAAGTTAATATATTTCTAGTTCTTAACCTAAGTGTCCATAGTTTCTCAATCCGTATTAAACTTCATCTCTCGAATCTTCATTTAATACT
This sequence comes from Erythroxylum rufum, assembly GCA_027478365.1. Classification (NCBI taxonomy): domain Eukaryota; kingdom Viridiplantae; phylum Streptophyta; class Magnoliopsida; order Malpighiales; family Erythroxylaceae; genus Erythroxylum; species Erythroxylum rufum. The sequence goes on along the minus strand of JANIHZ010000208.1, from coordinate 59,412,342 downwards.
AAAATGATGCAAAGTTTAGTCATTCTATTACATTCATTCAGTTCAGAAACCACAACAATAAATAAGACAATAGATTCGTAACCCAGTCATGCATATTTAACTAAATAGCTACATTAATTCTCAAGAAAAGAGATCAGACCATCACGGATGTCATTACATTCATCATCATTAAACATTTTAATCACAAGTTATTGTCAACAAAAGTATTAAAGCAATAATAAAACAGTGAATACCGAATGAACTATCAAAAGAAAAAAAATAACAGTTGACTAAACTAATAAGAGTATAAGAGCAATAATAAAACAATGAATACCGAATGAACTATCAAAAGAAAACAAATAATAGTTGAATAAACTAATAAGAGTATAAGTTAGTTAATAACAGACAGTAAAATGAAAGAAATAAAGCAACAAATGAATAACAAAATTGGCAAATGAATCATCGGATGAAGAGTTGTGGAGATCCCCAGTCCCTCTTAAGCTTCCAGCTTTGGCTCTTACCTTCTGCTTCAGCTTCTCCCCCAGACGAATGTTCACTTAAGTTGAATGGGGTTCAACTCCTGCTCTTGCTTTCGGCCTCTCCCAAGCTTCCACCTCTCTGTTGTTTTGCTCTTCTTCCCAACTCACTATATTTCCTTTCTCTGTTTCTCTCTTCTCTCTCTATCTCTCTGTTCCTCCCGAATGAGTCTGTAGTGTCTGAAAATGAAAGATGTGTCTGTAGGGTTTTTGTATATAGCTTCTGCCCACCCCCCTTTTCTGCATCCTTCCTCTTCTATTTATAGGCCGACTTTAGTTTTAGGGTTGTAGGGTTGTTACATCGTCAACCTGTACGTGTCAGACTCAAAGTTAGTGCCAAAGAATTTGAACGAGGGTGACTAGTTAAGTCATCCCCATAACTAGTCACGCATGGTGGTGACATACCAAGTCACGCCACTATTAAGGTGGTGACAAGTGTCACTACTTTTCTTTTCTCTTTTTTTAAATTTTTTAAATTTCTCTTTTCATGCAAAATTTACATGACTTTCCTTTCAACCTATATGCAAAATTCATAAAATAATCCAATTAACATTCATGCAATATTCACATCATTTTCACTCAATTTATCTCACATTTGGATTAAAACACAAGGATTTGTAATCAAAATCAAGATATGAAAGCAATTAAAAGCAATAGAAACTAGACACAACAATAAGGTCCTAGAAAATCTGTCCCTAGTTCTTCTATCATAGATGACATAGAGGAAAAGGAAATTATTAAACTAAGGAGAAGCAAAAGAGCTAGAATATCCATCAGTTTTGGTTCTAACTTTATTACTTCCTTTGTGTTGAAAAAACCTGAGGAGATAGATGACGTTTTTTTGGTGACTTATATTATTGAGGAAGATCTCAAAACTTATGAGAAAGCAATAAGATCTGTGGATGCTACCTTTTGGAAAGAAGTCATAGATAGTGAGTTAGAGTTAATCATGTCTAATAAAACTTGGCTTTTAGTTGATCTACCTCAAGGGTGTGAGTCTTTGAAGTGTAGGTGGCTTTTCAAAAAGAAATTGAGACCTGAAGGAACCATTAAGATGTTTAAGCCAAGACTTGTGATAAAGGATTTAAACAAAAGGAAGAAATAGACTTTTTTTATACTTACTCTCCTAGTACTAAAATTGCTTCTATAAGAATGTTGTTTGCTATTACCTCAATATTTAAGCTTTATGTGCACCAAATGGATGTTAAGATAACTTTTTTGAATGGTGATCTTGATGAAAAAATTTATAAGGTCCAGCCTAAAGGGTTTAGACTGCCTGGTCAGGAACAAAAGGTGTGTAAGTTGTTTAAGTCTTTGTATGGACTTAAACAAACTCCCAAACAATGGCATGAGAAATTTGAAAGTGAGATTTTCAAATATGGTTTCACCTCTTATGATGTTGATTCTTGCATTTATGTGAAATATGATGTCAATGATTGTGTGATCATAACTCTTTATGTGGATGATATGCTTATTTTTTGTACTACTGTAGCTTATCTATCATTGATACTATCAGGAGTCTGTTAAAGTCTTCCTTTGATATGAAATATCTTGGACCTGTAGATTTTATTTTAGGAGTCAAAGTTGATAGGACTGACTATGGTTTTAGGTTGAATCAAACTCATTATGTTGAAATTTTTTGAATAAGTTTGGTTACTATAATGTTGAACCAATGAAGACTCCTTATGAAGCTAGTGTTGCTTTAAAGAAAAATCTTGGTGACAGTGTGAACCAAGTTGAGTATGCCAAAATTCTTGGTGGTGTGATGTTCTTGATAAATTGTTCTCGTCTTGATATTGTATAATGTGTGAGTAGACTTAGAAGGTATACTCATAATCCTAGTCAAGAATATTAGAATGCATTCATTTTTTTGTTGAGACATTTGAAAGGTACTGTGCATTATGGATTATCTTTTGGTAGTCATCCTCCTGTATTAAAGGGGTATTCTGATGCTAACTGATTTCGGAAAGTGATGATATACACTCTACCAGTGGTTATATTTTTACCTTAGCAGGAGCTGTTATATCTTGGAAATCATCTAAGCAAACATGTATTACGAGATTAATAATGAAGACTGAGTTTATAGCTTTGGAACTGGGAGGACAGGAAGCTAAGTGGCTAAGGAATCTCTTAGTAGATATCCCACTTTAGGAAAAATCAAGTCCTTCTGTGTTCCTTCGTTTTGATTTGCAAGTTGTCATTCATATTGCTAAGAACAAGACATATAATGACAAAATTAGACATATTAGATTGAGACATAAAATTGTTTGTACTTTAATTAGACATTGTGTAATCTCTCTAGACTATATCAAGTCAGAGAGAAATTTAGCAGATCCATTTACAAAAGCTTTTAGTAGGAAACTGGTTTCGGATCATGCTAAAGGATGGGGTTGAGCCTAATTGTGTAGTAGCTTTGTGATGGACACCCGTTTTGAGAAACCAAGTTCAATGGATGAAACGAAGTTATGCGATGACTAATTACTTGTACTTTGTTTATAAAATAATACTGAGATATATTCAGTTGTATAATTGTATCCCTAACATAAGCTTACTGCAATTGATGAGTTGAATTATTTAATCCTTAATGAGCTTAATAGCCCAAGTTTGGGTGGTGTGAGCAGTACACACTTGATAGACTCACCTACGTGAATGTGGGAGGCTAGCCACCCTCCTATGAGAGCATTTGGGCTATTTCTCTAAAGCGATCATAAGACCAGGGCATTTTGGCCCAAGTGGGGGATTATTGGTATTGTTCCAATTCTTGGAACAACTCTTTCTTTCTTTAGTTTATGTCCCACATTGAAAGAGTAAGGGAGTTTCACCTAGTTTATATACTAGAATGTTTTGTGAGACTTTGAATTAAGTCTCTTGAGGAGGGTATAGATACGACACGCAAGCAAGCGCAAGTGTCACCTGGTCCGGCTTGGTTGCGGCAAGGCATGGCGTGGCGTGGCTAAGACCCATTTGTTTAATTCATATGGTTTTAGGATTACCTAAAATCTCTAAAGATCCCCACTTTTATTACACAATAACGTTTATTCCTCAATTCCCATCGTTATTGTTATACCCAAACATCCATCATCATTATTAGTATACTTTATTATACACAAACATCCATCATCATTATTATTATACTTTATTATACCCAAACATTCATCATCGTTATTAATAAACCCAAATGTTCATTTTTTCTAATATATAGTCACTGTCAACGAATGATTTTGTTTTTTCTACAGACACGCATAGCTCTTAATACACATGCATCTTCTTCCCATCTCATTTCTTCTGTATTCTTCTGTTGTTATTACTTCTCGGAAATAATTCCTACTTCGCCCTTTGCACCAAAGCTGGTGGAGAAGACGTTAATTTTATAGTCGGATCTCGTTGTCTTGCTGCATCATAGAGGGGGAATTTCTAACTTAGGGTAGTGATTTTCACAATGCCTTGAATTAAGATAAGTTGTTCCAATTTTAATTTTAGGCTATTTCATTATTTCAATAACAAAATGTCTAGATATAGGATAATTGAATCTTAGTCAAAGGGACATTAGAGCTTTGGCTAGCCTATTATAATGACTAACTTCTATACTTAACGACCATTTAAAATAGTTTTGGGTATAAACATACCATAATTAGTTATATAAGTCCTTTGGCAAGTTAGAGAGTCATGGAAAACCTTAAGAGGTTAATGAGAGCATTTAAGTGCATATGTTCTTTACATAACATATATTAAATTATAGTTTATTGATGTGAATAAGAAATGCAGTTCTTAACTTTCAAGTATTACGATACAAATTTAGTGAGCAATTGATGTTGTAAAGGGTTCCTCTTCACCCATGACGAGATGATTACAAAGATTCCTCTTTATACCTAAAGAAGAAGATCTTCTATAAAGGGTTCCTCTTTACCCATTAAAGCAAGAAAATAAAGGATTTTTAAATGGAACTTAAAAAGTGGATGTAAGTTATAGTTTATTTAGCTGAATCAATATAAATCAGGTTTGTTCCTTTTCTCTTACCCTCTTTTATTATTAATGTGACTATTTTTTATTATGTTATATGAATTTTCTATAACCATACATTAGTATATGCAATTCATTTATTAAGTTTTAAAAAGATCTAAATACATTAAAAAAAACACATAAATTTCCCCCCTTTGTGTATCTTATATAGATTAAAAATTTGGTATAAAAGCAAGTCTCATTCATTTCATATAGATTTTTAACAAAATTTAAATTAAAATTATTATTTTATGATTTTATCAAATTTTAATCAAGAGGACTACGATGTTAATATTGTTTCACTTTTTAATGAAAATTATTACTTGTATTAGAGAAATGTGATGAAGTATTTTCTCATTGTCGAAGATTTTAAATTATGGAAAATTATATTAAGTAGGATATCGATGATGAGAATTTGAATGCTTTGAATAATGATGAGTAAAAAATAGAATACTTGCTTAAAGCATAAAAAAAGTCAACTGATAGGCATGTGATAAGGTACACTTATAGAAGTACACTCAAATTCCAAGATAACTTTTGTAAAGTAAAAGCATGTACATATTGACCAGCCATTGCCTAAAGCATCACAAAACATATTTCATCCACTTATAGACTTAAAAGTTACAATGTTTATGCATAATCTTCTAGGTCTAAACTAAAGAGAATTTCTATGTATTAATATATGGTTCACATTTTAGACTTAGAGGGCATTTTTTTAATGAAAAATTAGGCATAATTTGGCATACCAAGAGAGCTAGAAGTAGTCAACACATTAATATAGGTCTCTTTATCATCAAAATGACCCAAAACAAGCTTATAACTATCATAAGACATCATACTAGTAAAAGGTGTATGTTTGTAATAAACATAAGCCACAATCTCATGAAAAGAACATATATTATGTTAATTTATTTTTTAGGCCTCATTATCACACAAGAAAGGTTTCTTTCACCCCATATATCTAAAAGCTCTACCATCATCACCATATCTAATAAAAGACCTAGAAATGCATATATGTTATATTCTTATATACCTCGATCACATCAGACCAATTCTTATAATTCATATATATGTGATGCCATTTTTTTTTATTATAAGCATATAAGAAATTACTTCTGAAATAATACTTATTAAGTAAATCTAAAAAGATATGGGTTGAAAAAGATTCAAGGTCTAACACCCAAGGACTTATGTATGTATAAGTACTTGGAAGATATTAGTTATTTTTCTTAGAGGTTAATATCAAGTGGCATCATATGAATATTAACAATTGGTATCACATTTGCGTGTATCAAATAAAGAACAATCATAGTATCCTAATAATTAATTACAAAAGAAAAATCGTAAGGAAACCTTTGTATATCATATATACTTTTTTATATTGACAAGAGGGGGAAAGAATGGAACACAAATTACATATTGATTTAATATAGGGATAGTTTATTTAATATATTTTATTTTCTCAAATAGAATATATATTTTATATTGATTTGATGTAGGGCTGATCCCAACGTTTTTTAGGCCCTTGGTAAATAAAAAAAGGCTCTTATTTTTTTTCTTTATGATAATTAAGAGTGGACTCTTATAAAGAACAAAAGAGGTAAAATATGGACTTTTTTTGTTGCTCTTTATGAAGATCAAGACTTTTATAAAAAATAAAATAAAATAAAATGGAGCCTTTTTTATTGTCTATTTCATTTTTCACGAGACTAGGGCCGACTCTGATTTGACATAAGAGAGTTTATTTAATATTATTTATTATCTCTAATATTACCAGATATTTTGTTATCATTAATAAATGAGATATTATTGCATCGAGGGAGCTTCTAACTAATTTTGATAATAACAAAATATGATATTTCTAATTTTTTAACTTTGATAATAATGTTAGTTAATTAGTTAAAGATTCAACAAAAAGTGAAATATTAAGTTCAATAAAAGGATAAAATGATCTAATGATCTAAATAATTAAAGTGGAGCATTAAATATAATTTAAGAGAGTTTAAGCAACTCAAGTCAATTAGACCAGGAATTAAAAAGAATAACTACGCTTCGTGTATAACAAATTATTGTAATCTTTCTTATGACATTAAGTTGATCAACTTCAATAAATTAGAGGCTTAATCATTACATAATCATTTGTAATTTGAAGAAGAACTCTTAATCTCAGATCTTTAAAAATGATTTTAGTTAAGTTTTTATAAGAGAAGTATTTAAAACCACACAACATTGTACTTGGATTGTTTATTGAATGTAAATTCAATTATCAACCTAGGCTTGGCATCTGAGCTCGGGCTCGACCCAAGTGAATGAGCCAAGCATTGGGTCTGATTTTTGGACCGAATCAGTCCAAACTAAAGGCCCAACAGCACGTGGATAAAATGACAGGGATATCGAGTAGCCTATTATCTCTTGAAACGATTATTTGAAATGATTTTGGTTATAAATAGAACGTGACTAAAGTTGCGTGGAGATTAGTTTTAAGCTAAAGAGTTTCTAATGGTTTTAAGAGGTTGAAGAGAGTATTTAAGTGGAAGTCTTCATCCGTAATTTATTGGTGTGAATAAGAAAAAGGTGTTCCTAAATTGTATTTAAGCATTTATGAGATTAAATGAGTGAGTAAATGATATTTTAAAAGACTAAATTCTTATAAAATGTAATATTATTTTATTTTTTGAAATGAGAGTTTATAATGAAAGAGGAAGGTTTTCTATTACGTCTCATTTCATTCTAAACAGTAAAAAAAAACTTTCAATTTAAAGGGTTTATGATAGAATGTAAAATAATAAATAATTTTACATTATATTACATTATAAATCCTTCATTCAAATATCATTTCACTGTATTATATTATGAACTCTTCTGTTTCTTCCAAATAATATTTTTTTAATATTATATCTATTTAAATTCTATTCCATTATAAATCATTCTACTCCATTTTATTAAAAACTTTACGACTAATCAAATCAAAACCTTAGAATAATCAATAAAAGTTACTTATTTGTGATAAGAAAGAATAGGTTGGAAATTTTATGATAATGGACTTATGAATTACATAAAACATAGAGAGAATAGAGAGAGAAAAAATGTTGTAAGAAAGATTTATCAAAGTAACCTACGTAACGATCAAATCTCAATCAAGTTCCCCATTGTTACACTCGAGATCATCAGGAACTATGAAGATGGATAGAGGACATTCATTAATTAATTAGTTTCGACCAGTGACCGAGAAAGAGAAATCATCATCGGTAGGAGCTCTGGAAGAATTCACCTCGTGATCTCCTTCACTAGCATAAGAACTACTATAATCAACATCGCTCTCTCTTTCCTTCAACTCCTCAATCTTCTCAATGGCGTCTCTCAGATCCCACCTCCTCTCCAAGTTCCATTCACAGCAACACATGCCAATCTTCAACAATTTCAACATCTCACCCTCTCCATTCCTAGGGCCCTTCATGTCCTTATCAAACACCTCCCCCGTCCACTCTTCTCTCACGACTGAGTTCACCCACGCCGCCAAATCTGCGTTAGCACCTCTTCCCTCCTTCAGATAGTTCGCTGGGAACTTACCTGTTAAGATTTCCAATATCAGTATTCCAAGACTCCACACATCGGTCTTTCTTGTTGTGCGTTCTGCTTTAAGGAATTCTGGAGACTTATAAGCAACCATGACTTGTTGAGCATGGTCTTTGTTTAGTACGGGTACTAGTGCGTAGTCTGTCAAGAGAGGTTCGAGCTTGTTGCCTAGGAGTACGTTGGAGGATTTGAGGTGGCCATGAGGCAGTGTTACGTTTGGGAACTCTTTGTATAAATAGGCCATTCCCCTGGCTACTCCTTTTATGATCTTCACGCGAGTTGACCAGTCTAGTCCTTGCACTCCAGGAGCTCGCTTAGCTGAAATGGTGAAAGCCATACGGTAATGTTAGTCCAATAATATGTAACAAAAAAGACGTTGCTCGAAGCATATGATGAATATGCTAATTACCATGCAAAAGTGTGGCCAAGCTGCCGTTCTTAACGAAGTCAGAAACCAAAAGCTTCTCCTCTTTTCTATAGTAAAATGCCACAAGAGGAAGCAAGTTGGGGTGTGATAATCTTCCCAACTTTCTCATGTGCTCATAAAACTCCTCCTTTCCGACATGGTACATCTGCCTGAACCTCTTCACAACCATGGCTGGACCGCTCTGAAGAACTGCCTTGTAAGACGACCCAAACGAGCCGCTGCCCAGAACTTCTGCAGAGGCCCTTAGCAGATCATGCAGCTCAAATGTGTCTCTATCATTCCTAACAAAATGAAGCTTTCCATTTTCAGTTCTCTTGTTACCAGGGTCATTATGTTCTGGTGACTCGACCATCTTTTTGCCCACTCCTTGAACGGCAAAGTTCGTCTTCTGGGTTTTGGCCTCTTGGGCATCCTTATAAATGGGCGTTCCAGGGTTACGCTTGGCAACAAATGTGAATAGAACAAGGCCTAGCAAAACTGCGGCGCTTCCGACGAGTACGCCGATCAGTATTATCTTTTTCTTGCTGGAGGTCTTGCATGGTGGCAGTGGGTACCCACACAAGCCTTCGTTCCCTGATTGATGCAAAAGAAGTAAGGACAACGTGACTGGCAAGAAATGAATACTATCAAGGAAATGTATATTATTTAGTTATTTAATATATTAATTTTAATGAGATTGGTGAATAACTTAATTTAATATTATATATTTAATTAATTATTATATATTTTGGATAAAGCACTTAACTAGCAACTGAATGTGATTTAAGTATATTTTTAATAAAGCACTAACCAATGGATTAATTCAAACAACCAGTATGGTTTAAGTGCCTATTAAGGGATTAAACATAAAATTATTATTCTTATTATTATTATTAAGTTAAAAGTTTATTACCATTTTTAATTTTTCTTAATTCTTATTGGATAAATTTAAGGGAAGTAAGAATTATATTTTAGTGTTAGTGTCTAAGTCCATAACTACTGTATCTAATTTATCAATGATATGACAATTTATCCCTTGTATATAGCTGTCTCATACTTTTTTAAGTTGTTTAACAAAAAACAAGTTAAGATCAAATTAGGTCTCGATTACTAAATAGGCACGGCTCCAGAGGGTATGGTTGCCCACTGTCGTTTTCATTTTCTTCTTCCCCATACAACTCAAAAGTATCCAGGTAATATCTATGGAGTTCAGTCTCTGTAAAAGATCAAGTGCAGACTCCAAAGTCAACGTGCCTCTGTTAGATAACAATCTCACACGAGTTCAGAATTATTTGCTGGATTGGATGGAGCCATTGTTGTGGATTGCTGGATTGGATGGAGCCACTCTTCTTTGTATATCGTAGTTGATGATCGTCGATCGAGCCACGGCTGGGAATTATCGGTTTGTCGATCCATGGATGACCGAAAAGGTTACATAAAAACATATCAAAGGCACATAGAAAGTTTGGCTTATTTCGGGCATATAAAACAAGAGTGATTAAGCTGCAACTTAACTTGTTAGGTTTGGACTTACTATGTTCAATTCACCGTTTAAAACCCCAGAAGGAAGGAAAATGACTGATCAAGGGTGAGCACGTGGTCTGTATTAGGAAAAGGGTTGCCATCGCATGTGAAATACTCGTTTAGCTGCCCCATCACAAGCCACGTCGACACTAATATGGATAAATAAAAAATTGATGATGAGGGGAGAATGTAGGCTAACCTTAAATGGACTATTTTTAGGATGAACTTAGCGATTTGGTGACAACCAACTCCTAGGAGACGTTGTCCGCCAACTGGTCTCTCAAGCCCTTCATTAATGCTTATCTCTTTCCTCTGAAATCCTATCCATGCAAATTCTCAAAAAATCGTATCCATGCCTCATATGTGTATCAGACGTCAACTACGCTTACCAACTTGACTTATTTGGCACACATATATATATATATATATATATAAAGCACGTCAATTTCTACATGGCTAAAGTGATCCCTAAATCTTTTTCTTGCTAATCAAAGTGATAAAAAATAAACATTCAAAGTTCCTTCGGATAGCTAGCTCTCGATGCAAACATTGACTTCAACATGAAGAAGTCGAGGAGGAATTTTCAACTGTTTGAATTCAATTATTTGATTTTTATACCATTCAAAGACAGTACAACAACAAATTGGAGTACTTGGTTTTCCTAATTTTGTCAATCTCTATTTTAGAGGATGATTGATTCATATATAAAAAGATTCATGTTTTTATATAAATCAGTCTTTATATATAAATTATTCTTAATTTTAACATTTAATTGTAGTAATATAACAATTCAAATATACCTCGGTCATGATAAACAGGATATATAATAGTATTCATAAGAATATATGTAACATTAAACTTAAGAATGATTCATATACACACACACACACAAAAAAAAACCTCCACGCAAAATTTTTAAAATATTAAATCATGAATTAATTATTGTATGTAAGCTGTATGTAGCTAAAAGGAAGGTTGAAGGAGTATTCATGGGGTTGAAGTATTAAACATATGAGCATTCTCAACAAACTGTGAGTGTCATAGAAAAGCTATGTTGAAATATTAATCAACATCAACTTGTTATGGACATGAGAGGATAACCTCAAAAAGTCTACGAATCCAAGAAGCTTGAAAGAGATGTCGCTCGCATCATTTGAACCAATAACGTTAGCGTCTGTCTAAATTCCTTTCGTATCTTCAAGCAGTGCCTAGCTACCAAACCTCGTGAGCTTGCAAATATACGAACCATATCATAAGATACAATTATTAATTATACTTTCTAGTTCAATTAAACTCCACAAATTAAAGATGGAAACTATTCAGACTACTCACTTTAAGAAATTGAGTGTCTCACCTTTTCATCAACAAGCACATTAAGAACATTAAAATCTCTGGTTTTATGACCTATCAACCT
>JANIHZ010000208.1:59219353-59230156 GCA_027478365.1 Erythroxylum rufum | reverse complement strand
AAGATTTAAAAATATTTTAAATATTCCATTACAGATTATTATTATTATTATTATTATTATTATGATATATATTCCATAGTGTAAATCAGATTTAATAAATCATTTCCAAATAATAAGTAAATTTTTTATTCGTTGCTCTTCGATACAAAGTAGTGATGCAAGTGAAAGATTGAGCCTCGTATATATGCATGCCACCTCCACCTGCAGCAGTAGTCTGGAAACCCTACTTTTTATCTGTCTCTACATTCTTTATAACACTGGCTAAAAGAAATTAGGATAATCCATATTACATAATTGCACAACCTTTTCAAATTGACCATACCTGTGTGCTTCTTGCTCATTGGCCGGCCTTCAAGTGGTTCTACTGTGCACGTATCAGAGTAGTTGTACAGAGCGGATTTTGGAGTTCTCTAGCTACTTTAACATCTTGCGTGCCCCTCTATTTTCTACAATAATTTTTCTTCCATTTATATTTTTCAGATATTTTTAATTAGGGCCATCACATGTAACTTTTTGTTTACAGTAGATATTCTTAACCTTCTCTTTTTTATTAATTAGATATCTCCTTTATGAAGGTGGACTTACATAGATATGATATGTTTATCTGTCTTTCTCCCACGAAAATCATAAGCATGTAAAAAAAGTTTAAGCCAAGTTTTCATATTTAATGGTGATGAAAATTTTACCAAACTTTCATTTTCAAACTCGTTGAAAAAAATAAAAGAATAAATAACTACGAGTTTAACAATAATATTGTCACTGTAATTATAATTATAATGACATATTAGATCGTGACGTACTACTAGATTTTTCTAGACTCTTATGTCATCAATTAATGTGGAATAAGTTAATGTAGAATGAATATTTGTGAGGAATTGAATTGTTGTTAAATTTGGATCTTTATTAATTCCCTGGTTTCTATCTGTCTCGTCACATCTCTTATCTTGATGTTTCCAGGTTGAAAATTAACTAATGCTTCCAAAAGTTAAAATGCGTGTTAGAAAATAAACTTATGGTTAAGTGGAATTTTACAGGTGCTTCAAGGCTTCAAATCTGTCAATTTATTAGGAAAGTGACGTAGCCCAGTTATCATCAAGGCTACTAATTAATTGGATACTTCTGCAAACAGATTATGAGCTTAAACTTATCTAATTCTCTGTTTTTCTAAATCATTTGAACTTTCAGGAACTTGACTGTGATCTTGGCATCATCGTGTTCGACTTCCCAAAGATGACACGGAATGCATGTAAATTGTCAAGCAATGGAATAACTAACACTATGTAAAACAAGTTCATTGAAGAAATGTAAAAGAAAACCAACCATGTCATTGGAAAGAGAGGTAGTATTTTTGAGAGATAGAAAGAAGATATAACTTACCAATAGTAGCTTCAATGGTGTCTATTACGTATAAAGTTGGAATTTTGAGAGATAGATAGAAGAGATGACTTACCAATGGTAGCTTCAACGGTGTCTATTACGTATAGAGTTGGATTTTTGGACAAGGAAAGCTGCATTGCACGAACTTGACTAGTAGGCATACGAGCATATATAAATAAGTGGCCATAGACTTTGGATTGATTTTTCCAGTATTTTTATTAATTTAAAATAAATTTCACCAATTAAAACTTAATTCATGTTAATTGCAATGATTAGATAATTTGAAAGTGAGATACGAGACTCTGAAGGTTCCGGCTATATTCAATTAATGTTTCGCTACAGTATATTTATAGGCTTTTGGGTAAACCACCGGTATCCGAACCTACTGGCCGACTAATCTGATTCGGAGCATAGTCACAGTTAAGGCTCCTTGCCTCTCCCTACAGGTGTGTTTAGTAGGGATCAAACTCGAGAGCTCTTCCCACAAACTCAGCTTGCGCAGCCAACTGAGCTACAACCCCTAAGATTAAACGGATATAAATGAGTTTATAAAGGATTAAACGGATAACTATGGAGAAGCTGTACAGATATGAATTGGTTTCTAACTAACAAATGGATAAATATAATATAACCAGTTAACATAATTATAATTTGTTGAGAAAATTACTTCGCTAACACTTCCCACAAGTCATTTGACACTTCATGATATGAAAATTATCACATAAGAACTTGAATCGAGCTGTGGACAGCGACTTAGTGAAAATATCACCTATTTGATTGATCGAAAAGATGATCTGAACCTCAAGATTGTCCAAAGCAATTTGTTCCTTTATAAAGTAATATTCCAGTTTAATGTATTTTGTACATGCATGAAATTAAACACAGGATTGGATGAGATAGATGGTGTCAATATTATAACACCAAAGAACAGCCTTTACTGGACATGACCAAATAAGTTTCATGAGCAAAGAGTCGATCTATGGTGGTTCTACTGTAGAATTAGAAATGGCTTTATATTCACTCTCACTCTCAGTTAAAGAATATGTATTATTGTAGGTTGTTTCTTTGACATCCAAGATATTAAGAAATTACCTAAATAAATTCCATAGCCATTCATAGATCATCTTACTAGGTCATATTAACGGATTCATCATTGATTGATAGGATGATGGGGTTCTACCATTTGAGACTATCATACTAAGCCATGTTGATTTGTGGGTTTGAAAATTGATGATTATATATTTATATCAATGTCGATATCGATATCGATATCAATCAGTTGTATGATTTTTGTGACCACAAATCTGACATAATCCCTTGTTTTTGTAATTTATTGGAAAGCTTTCGTTCTTCTTTATTGGAGTCTTAGCAATCAGTTGTCGACCATCCTTGTTATCATAAATAAAGCACTGATTGTTCTCAAAATTAACAGTATATTTATGCTCTAAAAGTTATCCAAGACAACAAATTTTGATCTAAATATGGAACATACAATAATACATCATGAATCATCTTCTTACCATTCTTTGTTTAGAGGGGTCACAAACGGTTCCACTTCAAACTCAATTTTCTTAGACAAAATTTTCCTAGATATGTAATTTAATAGCACAATAATCCACTACAATTATACCTAACAATAGCTATTAAATAAACAAATAAAGAACACTAGAATTTAATGAGGTTCGACTAAATATGCCTATGTCTTCGGACACTATTAAATTAATATTTCACTATTTTAAGGAAATAATACAAGTGAAATATTACAAAAAGAGAGAGAGAGAGAGAATTTTTGCCTTAAAGAAATATAGGCAATTTTGAGATAATTAAAACTAAAGGAGGAGGGTTTATTTTATAAGGAAAGCAACCTTGCACAAATCTATATTTTCCTGATGTGAGATTTGCAATTATGGGATGAGCCACAATTGTTGACAATTCAACAAATCTCTACCTTAGCGAATTCTACATCTTTAAATCTCTCACAAAACTCATTTTTAGTAGTGTCTTCAAATGCATTTCAAAGTGTCCATCTTCAATTTTTACTAATATTGATCAATTCTAAACAATATTGGAACTTGACTACAGTCACTATCTTTGTCAACATATCAGCAGAATTCTCAGTTATCTTATTCTTCTGGATTGCTACTCCACCTTCTTCCAGATTCTCTCATACAAAGTGATAACAAACATCGATGTGCTTCGTTCTTGCATGGTAAACCTGGTTCTTTGCTAAAAGTATAACATTCTGACTATCACAATCCATTTTGATGTGCTTCTATCGAATCCTTAATTTACTAAGCAATCCTTGAAGTCAAATTGCCTCCTTCATAACCTCTGTAGTTGTCATATACTCTACCTCCGTAGTCAACAAAGCAATTATTGGTTGTAAGGTAGACCTCCAATTGATTGGTGCCTTCGCAAAAGTAAACATATAGCTAGCAGTTGATCGGAGTCTGTCTAAATCACTGCCATAGTCTAAATCACAATATCTAACTATACGTTGACCATCTTGATTACCCTGCTGAAATAGCAAACCAACATCTACTATGTTCATAATGTACCATAGAACCTATTTAACAGTTTGCCAATATTCCTTTCTAGGATCATGCATATACCTATTCACACCATAACAAACATTAAGCTACAAACAACATTTGCATATGATTCTTTTGACATGAATTCCCATTCTGCATCATTCTTTGGAGACAAAGATGCACTGAGCTTGAAATGAGGAGCGAGCAAAGTACTGACAAACTTTGACTTTTCATTCAAGAACAAAGTCTCTTCAATTCCCTATCTTTACTGATCTCCATGTCGAGAATCCTTTTGACTTCACCTAGATTCTTTATTTCAAACTCCTGATTTAACTGAATCTTCAATCTTAATTGAGACACATATGATGGCTGCATCTTGAATTAAGCAGTTATGCACTAGAAGAGCTAGTTGATGACGTAAAAATAAGTGAAAAATCTGGGCTTCATCATTACACTCAGCGATATTTAAATTTACAACAGCCTTTCCTTTATCGGGTTTGCCTTTATGATTGGGCCTATTAAAATCCTTTTTTTAGTGTCCTTTGCCCGGACAAAAAGCACATTCATCTTTGCTCAATTTGGGCCTCGACTTCAATCTCCATTTCTTTCCTTTAGTATGACTCTGCGAAGAGCTTCTGACACCAAAGCTTCTGCTACTCCATTTCTACATTCTTCTTTTGTCTTCCTTCTCAATTCATAACTATATAAAGCGGTTGTAACTTTACTAAGACACACAACAGCCGTCCCATGAAGTAGAGTAGTTTTAAGAAACTCAAACTCTTTAGGAAGAGATTCCAGCAACATCAAAGCCAAATCTTCATCTTCAAATGTCGCATCCAAATTCATCAAATCAATAACTAATTGATTAAAAATGGTGATATGATCATTTATAGTGGTACCCAAAAGATAAGATAAACGAAACATTCTCTTCTTCATATAGAGCTTTTTCTAACTGCTTTTCTTCAAGAATTTTTCCTTCAACACGTTCTACAATTTATATACATAAGTTTTTTTCGAGAAATCATACTTTTGTTCTCTGGAAAGACACAATCGAATTGTACCACATGTCAAACGATTTATAGTCTTCCAATCTTTCTCCTTAACATCATCTGGTTTCTTTTCCTCAATGTCAATGTCTTGCCTTGCTAAAAAAGAGCGTCTTAAACCTTACTTTACCATTTGCCAAAATGACCCGTACCATCAAAAATCTCCACCGCAAATCTTGCATTTGTCACTGTAGTTCTTACCATAATGGACGAGGAAGAAGCAGTCGATGTGGATGGCATGCAAAATTTTGTCTTCTATCATCTTTGTTACAATTTCTATTCAATAGCTGTCGATGCAGAATGTCAAAAGCCCAAAGAAATCTTTTCTGATGTGAAAGATCAGACTATGTTACAACCACAGAGCATACTAAAGCCCAATCTCCTTAGACAAAATTTTTCTTAGACATGTAATTTAATAGCACAATAATTCACTACAACTATACTTAACAATAGCTATTAAATAGACAGATAAAAAACATCATAATTTAACAAGGTTCGGTAAATTATACCTACGTCGTTGGACAACACTAAATTAATATTTCATTATTTCAAGGAAATGATTCAATTAAAATATTACAAAGAGAGAATTTTTGGCTTAAGCAAAGATAGGCAATTAATTTTAAGATAATTACAACTAAAGGAGGAGGGTTTAGTTATAAAGGAAACAACCTCCCCAAATCCATATTTTCCGGATGTGAGATTTGCAATTGTGGGACGAGCCAGAGTTCTTAACAATTCAACAATTTGTGTGGGAGATTCAAGAAGTAAACCTTGGCTAGTTGCTTTCCACGGTAAAAGTAGTCTAGCCAACATCCTTAGAGATAGGTTAATTTGGAGGGTTGTTAAGGGTTAATTAGTAATTAGCAATCAATAATACAGTACAATAGAAATTCTTTTAGGGTTTTATCAAATCTATTAAAAACCGAGTTCGTGCTCTAGAATGAGGATGTGATGTAAATACTCACTTTGACGTTAAGAAATCCTAGTAATCTAGAAATCAGCATGATTCTTAGCTGGAAGGTGGAGGATATGCTGATGGAAAAGGACATGATCACTTATAATAATTGTTAATTCATGTAATTTTAGTGTGGTAGTTGAGATACATTTCTTGAAGTTTGGTTTTTTCAATCATAGGATGCTACCAGATAGACCTTGAATGTCGTAATCAAAAGAAAAGCATTTTTACTGTTTATATTGCTGTCTTTTTGTGTTGTGTCAATTGATTTTCCTAAAAGTTACACAAGTAGTACAAAATTATTAGGTTTAATGAGACGAATACTCAACTTTATATTAGCAATCTTTGGTCTTATTGAATTGTATATCTAGTTCATATTGATGTCATAGTAACGTATGAGTATCGAATGGTCACAATTTGCTAATCTCTGATGTTTGATTATATAAGATGGGAAACATTATTTCTAATTTCAGGACGCAATCGACACCAACACTTCAAAAAATAGAAGAAAAGAAGTGTTTAAAGAGAAAAAGCAAATCATACTGAGGAATAAGAACATTTTGAATGTGAGAGCGAGCCTGTTACAGAACTAAACTAGAATCGAATACTATAAATTTGAGGAAAGGTGGAAGGTTAGAAGCTATTCTTTACCCCGAGCTCACTTTAAGCACCAGGCAACTACACAGTATAAAGTTGAATTAGCATAGACTATGACCATCTTTATACCCCTTTTTCCTAAACCATAATCACTAATTTAATACCTCAACGGGAATAACCTCTCTTTATTCTTAAGAGTTATTGTTTGGTATGTCTAGTTTTTTTCCCTTTGCTCCTTAAACTTGTCTCATTTGGTGCTCTTTGTGCAACTTCCAATAAAAATAACGGAATAATCTCTCTTTTCCAACGCTTGTTCAACTCATATATAGGATTCGAATACAATGATAAAAGGGGGTTATGTATCCTCATTACTGGAATAGTTATTAAGACTTCTTTTGGTCCAAAGAATTTGAGAGTAAAACCTGTCGTTAAAAGAGGAACCCTCTTCAAGAGAAATGGAGAATTGATTCTGGTTGGTTTGTATTATCCAGTTACGAGATAGGACTGGAGCCCAAAAGGGTTATCAACAAAGTTGTAGAAGACCGAGAAAAGAATAGGGTTCAGGGGCTAAGGAAATTGGAGTTGGTAGTTGCTTCCAGGTCCAAGTCCTGCTAAAAATCAACTCGAAAAACATTACGTGATAATATAACTTGGCAATTAACTTTGTTATTGACCCTTTTTCTTTTGCAACCCTTGTCTTTATTTGGTCAAGCTTATCAAGCCAAAAGACCTGTTTACATAGTGAAGTGGTAAATTAGTTGGGCCATTCATTCATATTGCAGGTACTTTGACCTATAAATGGATATGAATTTGAATCCCATGTCCATAGATCTCGTCTTCTTGTGTAGGGAAAGTCCTTACTGCAAGAGTAGACTTCGATCATCAGAGCTTTTCTTTTGTTTATCGAAAGACCATTTCATCATCAGCTACTTAGAACATGTTTAAGTGGCTAAAGGTAGGGTTATTGTTGTGCTTCGAGCCTTTATGTAAATTACAGAGAGCAATCAAACTCACGCATTTATTTTTTGCAACTTTTTGACCAACCTTTTTCTAAAGTTAGGAATCCATCTCATTTCTAGACAATCATTCATGACACATAACAAAAAATTATTGGGTGTCGATTTGCCCTGACCCGCAACTTCCTGAATCTATATCCCATCTTTGACAAGTTTCTCTTCGTTTCCAAGATATATGGCTCTTGTTTGTTGAAACCCTGTTCTAATCCACAATGACAATATGATTGATGTGTACTCACCGACTGTTGCAGGCTTGAAGAGCATGTCCATGGAAGTGAAAGCAAACTAAAGAAACATGACCAACACATGTAACTACAACTGTACAACATGGGTGTGGGTTTGGCTCGCATAGTAATGACATATGGATGAGGACATCATTAGAAGCCTTACTCTTCATGTTCCTGATAAGTACAAGCACTCAAGATGTATCTATTATGGACTTCTAGCCCTTCTCGTTTGTGTTTACATGCTCTGGTCAAATCCTGTTTTGGTTTCATATAGCTCGAATTCTGAAGGACATTGAAAAGTTCAACCATTGATATAACATGTTGTACACACAATGTCTCCCACCGAGCCCACCACAAAGAAAGCAATTAGACATAAAGGTTGGTGTTTAATTTTAAGAAATAATTACATATTTACATTAAACTTTCTAAAAATTAATTTTTATTTTTGTTTGTTATTTTAAATTTTTTAATTATTATATATCTTCTTCTGTTATATTTTTTTCTATTTATAGTTATAAAATAATGTCTAACTAAAATTTAAAAATTTCAATATTATATCGTTTTGAATAGAACATAAAAAGTAACGAATTATGAAAAATAAAAAGTAATGAATTATGACAAAGAAATTATGTCATAATTAATACAATAAAAAGTCAATGATAATTTTTAAAAATATGAAAAATAAATAAAAAAATCATATGACCAAAGTTTTTATTATTTAATTTTCAATTTAATTAATTTTGTTAAAAAAATAAATAGATCGTTCGGATCTTCTTCGTTATTGCCGATGCCAGAGCCTAGAAGAGGTAAGGATCAATCATTTTGTGACATTTAGAGCCCATAGTTTGAGGAGATCAACTAACAGAAGTGAATACGGTTCGTCCTCAAGAAAAACATTTGAGGTGGGACGTAGTCATATAATCTAAAAAAAGACATGAATGTTTCTAAACATAGATTTGATTCCTCTAAAACTATATAATAATTCTGTAACTTCAGTCTAGACGTTGGACCCCCCATGTTGCATTATTGCTAGAATGTCAATCCAAACGCTTTAGGTCGTGAACAGAATCTCACGATTTTCCATAACATAATTTGTTCCAGACTTGCCTCAAAATGCTGAACTCGTAGCAATAATTCATCCAACAACTCCTCATGTCACCCTGCTAAGTCATGTATTGCCTCACCAATTAATATATATCTTTTGGCTTGGTTTATATTCCTAATCGTATAGTTCACTGACAGCTTCTAATTATGACTTATTATCCGATTACTATTTAACTATCTCATGTAATCTTTTAAAAAAATTTGATCTTTAAAAATATTCTTTTAATTGTATGTTTTTAGAAAAACTAATATTTTAAAAAATGAGATTATATAATGTACATCACATAGGCACCAATAAATGTGCTTGTATAAATATGTTCATCATTTGATTGTAATAAGTACTTAAGTTGTTGGATCCCGAACTTTTCTTGGAATTAGAATTATTAAATGAAATTAAATGAGGAATTGGTGGTGATTTATTCATGTACAAAGAAAAGGAAACTTCTTGAATAGTGAATGTAGTAAGTTGAGGAAGAGTGAATAATTGATTTTGGTTTTTGATGATTATGAGTTTTTGAGTAAACTTGTATGTGTTGTGGGTGACATCTTTATAATTGAGAAAGTGAGCTAGTACAATTACTGTTCATGTGGCTTCTTTGAAATTTGAATTTTCGAGACTTTAATATATTGGGGCTAGAAATACCCACTAAAGCTTTGTAAGAACTTATATTTTGATGTTAATGAAAGATATTTAGTTTTCATTTGTGTTTGCCTATGCTTGTTCCAAAAGTCACTTTGCATTGTTTTTACAACTTTCCATAAGGGTAGTTTTTGTGTATTCTGGTTTAAGGCCAATTTCTAAACTGATATAGGCTAAATTGGATCAAGTAGCCTTCTTGAAAGTTGTAGAGAAAGTTCAGTGTTTTCCAACGATGTATAGTATGCCATTTTTGGATTTGGGAGTTGAAAATTATGAATTTTTAAAAGTTGTATGCTGTCTAGGATGGAAATTTCGGGACAAAAGTTTTGATTAGGTTTTTGACCCTCATGAAGGTAGAACTTGTTCTTAGGGTCTTCATTAAGGTTGTAGGTTATGTTTTTATCTTTCCATTGATATAAAATTTGACGTTTTTGGACAATGGAGTAGAGACTTAGGATGTTTAAAAGTTCTGTTATTATTTAGGATGACATTTATCTGACAGTTACTTTGAGGTGGATTTTGACTCCTTTAGATGCCGAACTAGGTTTTAAGCTCTTCATGGAAATTGGAGTTTTCTTTTATCTTTCCATTGATACCAAGTTTATACCATATGGAGTTCGGAGTAAGAAGTTATGAGTTGTGGAAGTTGGGATGTAGGAAGAAGAAAGACTAGAGTTTCTCAGTAGATCACTGTAGTCGACTTAGTCGACTAACAGTCTTCGACTAGTCGACTAATTGTCATGTTTCTTGCATTAGTCGACTAATAGTTTTCGACCAGTTGACTATTGTCATGTTTCCCTAACCCGACCTCTCTCCACTCTTTTGATTATAACTTTTTCGTCCGACCTTCGATTGACCTGATTTTTGAAGAATTAGATTTCTAAGGCATTCCTCTACCTCTCCATGAAAATTTATAGATTTTGAGATTAAATTGGAAAAGATTGATTAGGTCAAAATGAGAGGATCGGTTAAAAAAGTTTCAACATGTTTCAGTATTTTGGTGATATCTCGATCTGTAGAGATCCAAATGAGGTGATTCTTGATCCTAATTAAACTAGATACATGGGGATACAAGTTATCTGAAGGAATCAAATTTTAATTTATTCTTTAAGACTTTCAATTTCTGGAGTGAAGTTGGGTATAGTGTACAGTCTCGATTTAGTAACAGTCCGAAAATGTTTGGGCTATAACGTTCAAATTTCTAAACTAAATTGAGTGCTTTTGGTGTCTATGGAAACATAAGACATAGAGGAACATTTCTCTAGAAGGAAGTGTTATCAAATTGCTTCATTTACCTGATCAAAATAAGG
>JANIHZ010000208.1:59178494-59188807 GCA_027478365.1 Erythroxylum rufum | reverse complement strand
GATGTTTTCTAAGCCCAATTTGAGGAATCATGTTATTTATGATATTGAATTTTGGATGGATATGTTTAGGTAATTTTTAACGTAGAAGAACAAAAGACGCTTTGGTCAAATTGATGATCGGGACGAGTTCCTAGCTTCATTTCGAGGTGGGTAACGTATTTATATTTTGAATTATAAGTTTTGTGTGAGTGTTTGAAAAATGTTTTGAAAAATTAGTGCTTATGTTTGAAAAATCAAGAAAATATACAATATGTGTAAATTGAGTTTTGAAATGATTAGATCACTTATAGCAATCATTTCGGATAATTTGCTAAAAATTCATAAAATTTCCGAAATTCTTTATTTAGGAAAGAATTGACGAATTATGAAAATAGTTGCATTTATTGATTTTGAAAGTTTAATTAAGAAAGTATTTTTGAATTGTATGATTTTCGGAAGATTTTTGAAATGCCTTGTCTTAATTGATTTGAGAACTTGATAAATTATGAAAAGATTTACATTCTTTGATTTTGATATTTGAGACATTCTTTGTGTTTTAAGTGATTAAAATATCGTTTATAAAAGTATTTGAAAAATCATAATTTCCGAAAGTTGTTGAAATTGTTATGAAAATATTGTTTACGAAAGTGTTTGGAAAATTATGATTTCTGACTGTCTTTGGAATGTTTGAAAATTTTGACTTCCGAACGTTTTTTTGAAATTGTTTATAAAAAGAATGGTTTATGAAGATATGGTTTTCCAAATATTTTTGGAAGTATTTACAAAAACATTGCTTATGAAAATGATTGAAAAAAATTATGATTTCTAAATGTTTTTGAAATTGTTATAAAAATATTGTTATAAAAAGGGTTTGAAAAATTATAAAATAGAGCTTATGTAAAGGTATGAAGATTTAGGATTTCCAAATACTTTTGGAATTACTTATAAAATAGTGTTGATGAAAATGTTTGAGAAATTTGGAATTTCCGAATATTTTCGGGATTGGTTATAAACTATTGTTTATAAAAGTGTTGGAAAAGTTTATGGTTTCCACAAATGTTTCTACAAGTGTTTGAAAATGTTCAATGCTTTTGGACATTTCCCGCATATTTTCGAAAGTTGTTTATAACATATAGTTTATGTAAAGGTTTGAGAAAGTTTGAGAGTTCTGAATATTTTGTAAGTGTTTCAAAAATATTGTTTATAAAGATGTTTAAAATGTATGATTTCAGAATCCTTTTAGATTTATGTATAACATATAGTTTATGAAACTGTTTTGTATGATTCAATTTCTTATTTTTGGGAATCTTTTAGAAAATTTGGTATATGTTAAATGCTTATTTTTGAATGCTTAACTTCTTTGATTTTGTATTGAATTGAGAAATTGATCCCATGGTTAAATTCTTTGTTTCGAATGATTGGAGAAATTGTTAAAATTTTCGGAAATTCTTTACGCTTGAGGGCTTTTGTGAAGTATGGAAATTTGAAGCTGTTGTTTATTTATTTATGAACAAATTTGAAAACTTGTGAAAAGTGTTGCATTTTGTATAGTTGTTCGATTAAAGAATTAATATGTGATTTTATTTTATTATGTGAATTTGATTATGGCAAAAGTTGTTGCGTTTTTGAATGATCGCAATTCCGTTATATGTATTCGAATGATTTGTGAAGGTTATTTGTGTTGGATGCCGCGGTATAACCCGCAAACACACGCCGGGGTATAACCCCCAAACACCTACGGGTGGGGTGTGGGGTCCAACATTAAATGACATGTGTCTTATGTGGGTTTGGTTAGGTCCCCTCCGTATGAGTCAGTGCACTGGTCTCTCTTTGAAAGCCTTCTCCCGGCTGCCCGCTAGTGGCATAGGAGCTCCGATTACGGACTCCCCTCTGTTCACGGCTGCACATGACCGCTATGCGGGAATGTGCAGTACGTTCTGTTAGGACCGAAACCAAACCATTCTGTTATGTTATGTGATTTTTGGTTTTGTTTATGTTCGCGATACATTTTTATGTGATGCATTCATATTTTCGAAAATTGTGCATGATTTGTGAAAACAATTGTGAAATTCTGAGCAATGGTTTGAAACCGTAAGAATATTGAGAAATTGATTTAGAATGTTTTGAATAATTTGAAAGGTTTGAGAACTAAGTTTTGAACTTCTCGCTATCGAGAAATATTTATAAATGACAAACATTTTTTATAAATGCTTTTTGCTTATTTTTCGAGTATACATATGTTATCCACGGAGCGCAAGCTCACCCCCCTCTTCATTCCCATCCACAGGTGATGAGAAGAAGTTCGGGTAAAAGAAAGTGAAGATCTTTGTCTGTATGCGTTTATTTTGTACGTTTTGCATATTATTTTTGTATATGGCTTGGAATGCCATTTTTGTCTTATAAGCATTCATATCATGATGGATAGAAATCATGGCTTATGTAAGGAGTTGAGTTTTGAAATTGTATATTGATTTGAGGGTTGATTGTGTACTGGATTGAAATATAAGGTTGAGTTATGAATTGGTATATTGTAGTAAATTATGAATGGAATTGTGTATTTGTGTATGTATTTGAGTATGATATTCGGATATGGAAATTGTTTATGAAAACGATATAGTTTGGATTGTGGATATTTGAGTTGAGATGGTTATAATTGAGATTGTGAATTGAGATATGATGTTTCTGATGATGTTTGAGAATTATTGAAGTGTTAGGTAGATGTGTGTTCTGCTGACGTTAGGATGCCGGACGGGAGGTCCGATGACTTGTGTGATTGGATTTGGTTTATAGAAGTGTGTTTTTGCCTTTGCAGATTTTTGGTCTGTATAAAATACAGCTGTTATGCTGCCCGATTTTCGGTAAAAATCGGGTTATGGCAAAGTAAGAATTTAAATAGGTTTTGGTAGATGAAATAAGAATTTTGGTTATGGATAAATTTTGGAGTATGTATGTATATATAAGATGATACGAGATATTAGTTAAAAGATGAAAATTTGGGATAAGTATGACTTGATTAAGAAGAAATTTATGAACTGAGCTTGATTTAGGAAAATTTCCAAAAGGGAAATTGGAATGGTTTTGTATAAAGAGGAAGAAATGCGAAAAAAAACAACTCGGATTAGTCTACGGTGTCCAACGCGCCGCGATATGTTTTTTTAAAGATTTTTGTTAGCGGATGTCGAACATTTGTTTCAGTTGGATTCGGAGTTCGATTTTATGCGTTTGTCGATTCGATTTGATTTGCTTCCGTTTCGTTTCGCTTCTAATGCGGAAAAAAAATTCCGTTATTTCGATTCGTTCTTTCAGATTCTTCGTTTACGTTTTGTTTTTCGTTTCGTCTTTTTCGGTTGGGATTCGGTTTCAAAATCGGGTTCCAACATCACATTAATAAAAGCATCCAAATCTAACATAGCTCTATTGATCACATTATTACCAATTTTGCAAGGAATGGTAAACATACCTAGATCCCAACATTTTGGAGGCATCTTCTTTCTGAATACTGCCGATACATTCTCACCCATCATCACTTTTTCATCACCCCTCAGTGTCCTCTTATATGTACATAGTTCTTTGAGGAATTTGGCATACCTTGATACTTACTTGATTACTTCGAGCAAAGGTATATTGACTTCTACCTTTCGAAAAGTCTCCAATATCTCTTTGTCCTTGTCCTCCTTATTTGGTCTTGTCAATCTGCTTGGAAAAGGTGGAGGGTTATTTTTAATAATATAGGGACTTTCGAAATTTACCTTCGTACTCGATGACATATTTTCTTCCTTTTCTAATTCCTTCTCAATCTCTTCCTCGGTAGCAATCTTTGATGGGGTTCTTTTAGGACCCTCAATCTTCTTTCCGCCCCTTAGGGTTATGGCACTAACATTCTTTGGGTTCACCTTGGGTTGTGATGGTAATTTTCCTCCACCTTGCGATTCTAAGTGATTGAGCTTTACTGCCATCTGACCCATTTAGTGTTTCATGCTCTGTTGGCTTGCTTTTGTCTCCTGTCGGAATTGTTGTAAACCCAGTTGCAACTACTGCTGCATATTTTGTTGTAAGTGCTGCATATCCTATTGAAATTGCAGATTATTAGCAACAAGATTCTTAACAAGTTCTTCTAAAGATGCACCTAAACTAGAAGAAGAAGCTCTGTATGCTCCTTGTTACCTTAGTTGAAATCCTTGTGCTCCTTGCAGTCGATTTTGGAAGTAATTTTGTTGTCGGTTCCCTCCATAATTCAAGTTGGGGTGATCCCTCCAACCTGGGTTATACGTCTATGAGTATAGGTTGTATTGGTTCGGGAAGTTCCCTCCTGTAGCATTCATGTACTTCATACTCTCCTCTTGCAACGTTGGGCACTCATCAGTTGGATGACTCGTGTTTGAACATATCCTGCACATTTTCACTTGTTTGTCCAACTGCAATCTGTCTCATAAAAGATGTTAGTTCATCTAAACAAAGTTCAATGGATGAAGTGCTTACCTCATTTACTCGTCGAACATCATTACGAGTGCCGAATTGTTGGGTGTTAGCAGCCATCTGCTCAAGTAATATCCTAGCTTCAATAGGAGTCTTATCGCAAAATTCCCTACCACTTGCTGCATCAACCAGACTCCTCTCCATCAGCAGCAGTCCTTCATAAAAATATTGGATGAGAAGTTGCTCTGGTATGTTGTGGTGTGGACAACTGGCACATAACTTCTTGAATCGCTCCTAGTACTTATAAAGAGATCCTTCATTGTGTTACTTAATACCACATATCTCCTTCCGAATACGTGTTGCCTTTGAGACTGGAAAATATTTTTTTAAGAATAATATCTTCATCTTCAATCAAGTATTCACGTTTCTAGCCAGTAAGTCAAATATCCAATCTTTTGCTGCAACTTTGAGTGAGAACGGGAAGGCCCTCAATATGATCTGCCCGTCGGTCATCCCTGAGGCTTCATGCTCAAACACACTACATGAGTTCCTTAAGATGCTTATGTGCATCCTCACCTGAAAGGCCATGAAAGTTAGGCAATAAATTAATTAATCCAGATTTTAACTTAAAGGTAATATGTTCAAGGAAATTCAGAAATGTTATGCATAATGGTCTTTGAGTTAAATCAGGTGCAACTAACTCCTTTAGAGTTCTCAGATTTGCGTTCTTGTCTTCGAATTCTGATTCCAATTTGTCTACCAAAGTTGACATTGCTTCCCTACGTAATCTATGCAATGTTCTCTCGATCTCCAGATCAAGTTGCTCAATTTCTCTACAAAGAGATCTGGTCACTGCCATGTACTAACAATAATGGACAATTAAAAATTAACATGTAACAAAAAGAATGATTATAAACAAATGTATTCACAAAACACCAACGAAAATCAAATTCGAAAATTAAACTACCACACTCCCCGGCAAAGATGCCAAAATTTGGCAACGCAAAATTTACCTAGCTCTGTACACTAAAATTTGTAGTTGTGGTGAGTCAGGATCGAACCCATAGAGAATGTTCAGTTAATTTCCGTAATGAAATTAATTGAAGCAAGGAAAATATATGGGGGTTTTTGGATTTTAAGCAATTTAGAAATTAAAGTAAAAGTAAACTATCGCAAATAAATTAAAACAAGCAATCGAAAATGAGAAAAGTGTCGAATATAAGTAAGATCCGATTTTAGGGTCAATCTTAGCCTAAACATGATCAAGCATATTCCATCATTCTAACGTCTTTATAACTCTTTTCGGACTATTAATCTAAGACTAATAGAACACTCTACTAATCTTAGTTTTCCCTTATGTTGTATTTAATCAAAATACGATCATTAATTAAACCTAACTACCGAATAACCTAGGATACGATCTTTAAATTCAATTTAGCAATTGCATTATGAATTGGAAAACGATCAATATAGGCAGTAACCTCACACATTCAGGTTATCTAACCTAAGTTATGTTGTTCCTAACGATTAACGATCGTTAGATGCTACTCATAAACATCAAAAGTAACAATTACGGATTACATCCAATGTTTTAGCAATAGGTTCGAAATAAAACAATCAAAATAACATATTAAGATCATTCATCCCAAAACCAATCAAATCAACACCAATAACACAACAATCCAAAAAGAAATTACAACTTTACAATGATAAAAATAGCTTAACCGTGACTTGGCGTCGATATTTTCGTTGAACCAGGGTCAGGAAGCTAGCCTCCCATCTCTATTTTTTTCCTCCAAGCGTGAGCCATCTTCTCCATGTGCTTCGGTGGTGTAGAGCCTCCACCTCTATTATCTTTCATGCTACTCTCTTCTCTATTTGCACTCACTATTCATCGATGTGACAAATAAACTCTTAGGACACGCTACTATTCACGCTTTCACTCCCCTCTACGGCTTCTCTCTTCTGCCGCCCTCTCACGCCCCTCTCTCACTGTAGCTTTAATGGACGAATAAAGATGTTTGGCCCCCTTACTGTTCACTCTTCTTTTTTTTCACTCTACACTGTTACTATGCATCATTTTACTCTACCTGCTGCTGTGTCGTTTTTGGTCTATTCTTCTTTGTGTTCCAGTTTTCTTGTCTTTTTTTCATGAAGGCAAGTAAATATTAATCTTCGAAAAATGGCCCATATGTCGTGCTTTCAACTCACTTTAACTTCTTTGCTTCCAAATTGTGCCTAAAATCACATATGAGTTAAAATGAGTATCTTAAGCATTTCTAAGGCATTAATCACTAAGTGTAGCATATCAAATGAATTAAAATTTAAACACATATTAGGACCTTACAAACCTCTCCCACTAAAGGGAGTCGATGTCCTTGTCGAAATATCCTCCAAGTACTTTTTAATCTTGTCTTTAAATTTCCATAGAGAAGAGTCCTTCTCCCAAGTTGCATCTGCTACTTCTTTGCCTTTCCACTTTATAAGAAATTCAATTCATTGATTCTTTTTTTGTTGTCCTAATAACCTATAAATAAGAATTTTGTCAGTGACATCATCATATTGAACTTGCACATTTAGAGGTACAGGCCTTTGTTTGCTACTCTTTGGATTCTC
This sequence comes from Erythroxylum rufum, assembly GCA_027478365.1. NCBI lineage: Eukaryota > Viridiplantae > Streptophyta > Magnoliopsida > Malpighiales > Erythroxylaceae > Erythroxylum > Erythroxylum rufum. The sequence goes on along the minus strand of JANIHZ010000208.1, from coordinate 59,181,796 downwards.
AACATCTTAATAAAACCTGCGCAAATAACTCACATGAAAAGTAGGATGAACTTTCAACCTTTCAGGTAACTTAAGCCAATAAGCTACCTTACTAACTTTCTTGATAACCTCGAATGGGCCATCATATTTAGGAATTAGGCCTTTGTGTGTCATCTTTCTAGTGATTTTCTTCCATATTTGAGGTGTAAGCTTCAATAGCACCTTATCACCCACAACAAAATCCAAGGGACGCCTATATTGATTGGCATACTTCTACATTCTACGCATAACTTTTCGAAGGCTGTCTTTTACTGCATCCAAAAGTTCTTACCTATCTCTTAAGAATTTGTAGGCCAAAAAGACCCTTGGCACTAAGATGTTGGCTGACTATCTCCAAAGGAATCAAAGGCTAAAGCCCTAAGATCAATCAAAGGGCCTTTTTCCAGTTGTAGAAGATTGATGAAGATTATAAGCAAATTGTGCACTATCCAGTAGTCTTAGCCAATTTTTTTGACTTGCATTCACATAGTGTCTTAAGTAGTCTTCTAACAATGCATTAATCCTTTTGGTTTGTCCATTAGTTTGAGGTTGATTGGCAGTAGAGAGCTTGAGTTTAGCTCCCATCATATTGAACAATATTGTGTAAAACGAACTAGTAAATCGTGGATCCCTATTGCTCACCACATCTATTGGAATACCAAAGTGTTTGACAACATTTCGGTATAATAAATTAATTGCTATCTTTGTTGTACAAGAGGATGACGTCGGAAGAAAACATCCTTAGAAAAATGATCAATTATAACCAACACTACAGTTTTGTCATCTATCCTTAGAAATCCCACAACAAAATCCATAGACATCGACATCAATTGTTTTTTCAAAATAGGGAGGGGTTAGAGTAATCGTACCTCTTTCTTCCTCTCCATTTTATCTTGTTGACACATCAAGCATGTTTTGTAATAAGTTTTAACATCTTGCTCCATTTGTGGCGATATGTAGGATCTGGACAGGAGTGCCAACATCTTTTCTTTTCCAGGATGTCTTGCCTGTGGAGAATCGTATGATTCCTTCATCAATTCTCGCCAGAATCTACCAAAACAAGGCACATACAACCTGCCTCCCTTTGCCACAAGGAACCCATCTTCTAACCAATATTGTTTAGTGACTCCATTATGCACTTCTTGCATAATCGACAATACGTAGTATTAAGCTTCCCATCTTTTCGAATTTTATCCATGAAATCTGCGTCAATTCTGGACAAGTTATATAGTGCAGCTACAAATTCTTTTCGACTAAGTGCATCCACCACTTGATTACACCGTCTAGGTTTGTCTTCCTAAAAGAAATCATATTCTGCCAAGAATTCTTGCCATCTTATTTGCTTGGCCGACTTCTTCTACACCTTGAAGAGGTATTTGCTAAATTATCCATTCATACTGTGAATTTAGGACCCAATAGATAGTCACGCCCCACCTTTTAACATTGAACTACCGTAACCATTTCCTTCTCATATGCTAAATATTTTTGTTTTATCTCATTCAATTTTCTACTTTCAAATGCCATAGTATGTTCTTATTGAACTAACACACCCTCAATAGCCTTATTAGATGTATCGATTTGAACTTCGAAGGGAAGCTTGAAATTAGGCAGTCGTAAAATAGGTTTTGAGGCTGTCACCTATTTAAACTTCTCAAAGGAAACTACACAATGATTGGACCGGTCCCATTTCCTCCCCCTTTTGAGCAGATTTGTTAGTGGTGTCACCTCCTTTGCATATTCTTCGATAAATTGTTGATATTAGTTTGCTAAACCAAGGAAAGATTGCAACTCTTGAACTTTACATGGTGTTGGCCAATCCACGATTACTTGCACCTTACTAGAGTCCATCCTCACTTGATTGCAAAAACTTGATTTCAACTTATCAAACTCACATTTTTCTATGACGTATAACTTATGTTCTCATAAGCGATCCAACACCTGTCGCAAATGAGAAATATGCTCCACTAAGCTATTGTTGTACACTACTATATCAGCCATGTAAACCACAAAGAAATCATCCAAGAACTTATATAAAACATCATTCATTAGGTTGCAAAAAATTGCAGGAGCATTTGTCAAACCGAAAGGCATAAAAAAATTCATAAGCTCCATACCTTGTGAACACAAGTGGTTTTCGCTTCATCACCATCCACGATTTTGACCTGTCAATAACCATATCGCAAATCCAACTTAGAGAATATAGATGCCTTACTCAACCTGTCCATTAGATGTTGCACCAACAAAATTGGATATTTGTTCTTTATTGTGACTCTATTTGATTCGTTATAATCCACACATATTCGTAAAGATCCATCTGCTTTCTTTTGGAATAAGACTAGAGCTCCATGGGGTGCTTTGAAGGGTTGAATGTAACCTGCCTCTAAAAGTTCTCCCATTTGTTTTCGCAATTCTTTAAGCTCTATAGAAGACATTCTATATAGGACTTAGGTAGAAAGTTTAGCCACTAGTTCCAATTCAATTCAATGGTCAATCACCCTTCTCGATGGAAGTTTTTTAGAAACTCGAAAGGCATTACGTTTTTGTAGTGATCTAACAAATCAACCATTGCATTAGGGACTCTTATGGTTAGTCCTTCTTTGACTATCACCATTATTGCAAGGAAAGTTTCCTCACTATGTTTAGGCCCTTTCTCTACAACCATAGCATAAATGAAGGAAGATTTCTGCTTGCCTTTTCCATATGTACCAATATGTCCATAAATGATAAATTAAGGATCTTGTTCTTCCATGAACATAATCCCATCCAAACAGCAGCCTTATATTACCATAAGAAATAAAGTTTGAGAAGAATATCAAAATCATCCAAAGGAATTACCATCATGTTGCATTTTCTAGTCCATCCTTTTATTATTAAAGAGTCATTGTATGTCATTCCAGGCACTTCTCTAGCTTTGGCATTCACTGTCTTCAATATGATGGAATTTCTGCTCACTTTTAATTTGAATTTTGTAGCCATTCAATCTATAATAAAGGTGTCAGTAGCACCAGTATCTATCATTACAACCACAATCACCCCACTGATCTGCACCTGCAAATGCATCAATGCAGCGTGTGTGTTGCTTTTCTTTTTCGTTAGGGTGTTCAACAACTGGAGAGGATTAGTAAGGGTTGCAACTTCACCCTCAGGTTCATCTTTAGTCACCATTGCATTGAGTTTTTCTTACTTAGGACATTCTTTTGCATAGTGAGGATCACGACAAATGTAATAGCCATTATTCTTAATTTTCCGCCCACTAGTTGTTGGACCCCGACCCTTTTTCTTGA
>JANIHZ010000208.1:59159009-59171195 GCA_027478365.1 Erythroxylum rufum | reverse complement strand
CAAGAACAAAAACAAGAACAATAATAATAATAAAGAGAAAGGTTGTCTTTACTTACTGCGCGTTTCACAAAATAAGTAAAAACATAGGGAAGTATCTTTAATTATTCCTAAAGTTATACGAATAACTAAACTTGGGATTAGTTATTCTGTATGTTATTTTTTAACCAAACAAAAAAATAATTATTCATTAGGAATACATAAGTAATAAAATAGCTATTCCACTCAACCAAATATGTTATTATTGTTTTAAATTATTACAAAAAAAAACAATTTATTATTTTTAAAATTTTTGTTTACAGGCACTGTGTGCAAATAGAAGAGGAGTGGCATCAAACGAAATAGAAACATGTGGCATCAAGAGACAAGTGAAGCCAAGGCATGTGTCGACCGAGCACACGGCCTTGGAGATAACCGGGACAGACAGACCAGGCCTGCTGTCGGAGATATCGGCGGTGCTCGCTGAGTTGGAGTGCCACGTCACGGCAGCGGCAGCGTGGACCCACAACACCCGAACGGCAGGCATTATCTACGTGGAGGACGGTTTCCGTGGTGGCCCAATTTCTGACCCTAAAAGACTTGCCCAAGTGCAAGAACAGTTGGAGCATGTGGTTCAGGCCCATCATGCCATTGGAGAACGGAAGAGCGTGAGGCTCACTGCACCAGCCGCTGGCAGGACTCACACGGAACGCCGGCTTCACCAGCTGATGTATTCCGCCGTCGACTACGAGCCGTGTCAGGGATGCACAGGTCGCGGTGCTGCACACCGGAACAGTTGCACCAAAATTCATGTGTCCATAGAGTCTTGCAAGGAAAAAGGTTACTCGGTGGTTAACATGAGGAGCAGAGACCGACCAAAGCTCTTGTTCGATACTTTGTGTGTTCTGACCGACATGCAGTACGTTGTTTTCCATGCAGCTGTTAGTTCCAAAGGCGCCATGGCTGATCAGGTAAGCTCTTAAATATTAAGATTCTGGTGGAGTTTCATTCTTATCTAAACGACTGGTGCTGCAGGAATATTTCATTCGGCAGAAAGATGGATGTACCTTGGACACAGAGTGCGAGAGAAGGCAGTTAACACAGTGTTTGATTGCAGCTATTCAAAGAAGAGTATCTCATGTGGGTACATTCAATCCTTCAGGGTTTGTCACCATTAAATGTGTTATCTGATGCATATGTTTTTGCAGGGATTGAGGTTGGATGTTTGCACAAAGAATCGAATAGGACTTCTCTCCGACGTCACTCGTGTGTTTCGGGAAAATGGGTTATCGATATCCAGAGCTGAGATTGGTAGTCACGGTGATAAGGCAGTTGGTTCATTCTATGTTACAGATGCTTCAGGGTACGAAGTTAGTCAACAAACGGTGGAATTGGTAAGGAAGGAGATCGGGGGATCTGTTCTTGTAGTGAACAGATCCCCTGGTTGGACACCTAAAACTCCCAAAAAGAGTACTAGCATTAGCAGTGTAGATGAAGATAAGCCTAGATTCTGGATTGGAACACTTCTGTGGTCTAAATTAGAGAGGCTTTCTAGCAATTTCGGCTCCATTAGATCATAAAATTCCCAACTCACGAACTGTTCACTGAACTTGACCCTTGCTGTAAATAGGTGCTTCAGGGAAGTAAAATCAGTCGTTTACGTTTTATTGGTTGGTTAGGCTGTACACTTGCAAGATCATCAATCTACTCAGCCTGTTGTTTAGCGTTAAAATCTCCAATCAACAGAAGTAAAATTCCTGAGAAACTTTCACTAGATTAAGTCAAAATTGGTGACAAAAATTAGAACCGAGTAACGGCACTAAAGAGACACCATCCGATGAGCAAACACCTCCTGTGAATCGTGTATTACCAATGACCCCCAGTGACGTTTGACTTCACGCCTGCTTAAATTGCATATCAAACCTAAGCCAACAGGGTTAAGAGTACAACTGTCGGGAAAACTTAAAATGCCAAACTACATAAAATTCTCCTCACTGCAATTTTCTTGGCATTAGCAACTTTTCAATATACAGTATCTACAGCATTCTGCCTTAAGAAGTGAAATATGTTCCTAGTTGTATAATGGGAATTGAAATAACACAAAAGTAAGCTCTTAAGTTTCGGTTGTATATGTATCATGCTAGAGAGGTGCAAAACCTTATCACTAAACTGAGTGCTAAATTACAGGCAATAATCACAATCCTCCAATACATGGTTAGATTCCAATTTTGAGTTGTAAATATGATTCAGTTTTTCTATAATTGGATGTGTCAAACTTTTGAATGTTAAAAACTAATAGTAATTAAATGTATAACTTGCATAAGTTGATATAATAATTCACAGATTACATGAAAACAGCACATTAATGGTACGGTGATGAAGTCGTTAAACTGTTGTAGGCATATTTCATGCCCACATTATCATCCAATTTACAAACAGATTTATGTACAAACATAAGGTTCCCAAACCTAAATCAGACTAAAGAAACCATATGCAACCTATTTTCAATAAGGTAGAAGCAAGATGGGATTAAGCTCTTACACTTTTATGGCATCATCAAATCACACCAACCTCATGAACATTAAGCCAGTCACTAGATTCCTTGGAATCAGAGTAGCGAGCACTTACCTGCTCAGACCCAACATGTTTGACGCTAACAGGTTTAATGTCCTTAACTAAGTCATCAGAACTTCTGCCCAGTTGAACCCAATCACGGGAATCTTTTATGGAGGTATCAGAACTAGAACTTCCTTTCTTGTAAGTAACAGGCACATCACCATCATCATCTTCAAGATCACTGAATGAGACATCCTCATCATTGTTGAGTGATACCATAGTATCATTGGCGCCAACAGTTTCTGAAATTTCATCTTTCAACCAACCATCACCATCATCCTCAAATTTCTCATCCAAAATCCTAGAAGAGGAAGATGATGGAAATTGTTGCTGCGAAGCCTTATTACATCGCTGTTCCTCAACCACAGCCTTGTCAATAATTTGTATTTCCATACTTTGGACAGGATGCTTATCAGTTTCTATTTCCTTAGCAGCATTGGAAGAGACTGCTTCACTGCCAGGTGCCTTAGTCGCAATGACAGAAGGTATTACTTCACTGCAAACTGCCCTGAGCGGCAGAGATTCAGAATCAACACAACTGGGCACAGACAGAGACTCTTCATGGTATAAATCAGAAACTTCTTTCGACGTGGAAGTATCAGTAACTGACAAGTCAGGTTTTCGTTTCTGCAGTTCATGTGACAACATTGCTCTTGCTTACATTATCTGCATCACAAGATCAAGATCAGACTGCTGCTTAGCAACTTAATCAATCAAAATAAAGGGGGAGCTTCTTTTATAAGCATGACTCATGACTCCATTATTAAAGAGTTCCATACATTGGACATATAGAACAATACGTATCCAAGGCAGTCAAAGTTTCTAACTTCAAAAAATTGCTTAAAAGTAAATTACAAGAAACAGTATGAAATGACTATCATATGCCTTTGAACTTTAGCTCTTACATTACACAATACCACAATTTCCCAACCCACTCAAGTTCGGGAAAGAGATGGATATAAGCATGAGGACAAACAGAAAATGACCCAAACCATAGAGCAGATACAGATTAGATGTTATCAGCAGTTTAAAACCTACAAGAATTCCCATGCTAATCTATTCTAACAAATTCTAACGATCAGAATTATAATCTCATTCCATTTAAAGCCTTCCACTCATTTTATAAACCTCAAATACCAAGAAACAAGCAAAGTAATGTCACCATAGCGAAAGAGACACTTAATTTGTGCACATTCAGACTATGTAATGTAAGTCTCTGTCTTTACTTAAAAAGGATGTCTTTGGCCGATAATTATATCTGTTTCTCCTGTACCCATGTGAGTCTTGAGGAATGCTAAACCTAATTGCTAGCTACTAATTGTTTCATCAACAGTCCCAACAAGAGAATACCCATCTGAAGAGGATTCAAAAATTGGTAACTACACAGAAAAATCTGAGATGACTAACTAATGCAACATACTTGGGGAGTTGACAATAGTAAGGCATCCTCTTTACTGAGCCTGGGGTGTAAAAGTACAAAGTAAATCTTCCAAAAGCAGCTTTCACTCATGTAGCCCGGGCAAAGCTTAATCCTCAGGGCACCTAGTCTAGGTGCGAGACGTTCAACAGCCAAAGCATGTTCTTCTTGCGCATCGGACATATCAAGATCTGAAATGGGAACATTAATTCACCAATATAAACAAACTATATAATAAAACAAACGTACGACATTGAAGTAAAATTCAACTCATTCAAGGTCTTTTCTAAAATTTACCCTCAAAATCAAGGTCGTCGGGGAGAAGAAAATCGAGCCAGGTCCCTGGATGCGTTGAAATATCCTTAGCGAAGGCAACCACCTCCTCTGTCACACCGACTACACTTCCAATCAAATCCTCGTTGGCTTCCGACCCAAACTGCAGCAAGTTCGACGCGATCTTAGTGATATCCGACACAGTCTTGTTATTCGAAAGCTTCGTGATTTCGGATTTGAATTTTCCTCCAATCTCCGCGAAATCGCTGCGCATTCCTGCAATCAGATCGTCATCAACATCCTCATTGGACTCCTCAGAGAGATTGTGATCCTCGGGCGGAGGAGCGAGGAAGGAAGCAACGCCCCAGAATTGGCGCGTTACGGTTTTGGAGAGCTCGGAAAGGTCTTCCTTGACGCCACGCGGAGTCTTGGACGACGAATCAGAATGCTGATCACCTTCTGATTTGACGGTGATTGGACGGTGTCAACATTAACAGGGACCACGTCGCCGTCGCCGTCGCCATCATCGTCGTCGAGTTTGAGAGAGTTGGCAATTGACCTTGCTAGCCATGACATGGCTTCCTTCCTTTCCTATCCGGCTTCTCCGTCTCTTTTAAGCAAGTTATACATAGCATATACGATGTCGTTTGCTCCCGCTCATATGGACATCAAATGGCTTGTCGTTTGGCTTCCTCTGGAAACCTGCCTCAACTAAGCTTATCTCTCAGGCTGAGCTATCATCAGGCAGCTATGCTACTTCGGAGCCGCCTATTCACGTTGTTGTCGTCACCTCCTTTGTCCCAGCCTTTCAAAACTCGTCTTCCGTTTACTATCTCCCATCAGTTTTCTAATCTCGAGTTTCCCAAGCCCAACTCGAGCCGGACCCGCCATGTCTCGGCCTCGAATACAGCCAAACCAGCGACGACTCCGGTTTTCCGGACTCCGCCTTTTGTGCCTCCGGGGATTGAAGCGGAGGAGGTGACGGAGGAGATGTTACTGCCCGGGTCAAACATTGTTATGGGGCCTTATGCGGGTCATGTTCAGATTAAGGAAGTGGAGTTTGTGAAGAGCAGTGCGAGAGCCAAGGACTGTCCCAGAGATGAAAGACCCGAGTTTGCTATTCTGGGTCGCTCAAACGTGGGCAAGTCTTCACTTATCAATGCTCTGGTTCGAAAGAAAGAAGTTGCTCTCACGTCTAAGAAACCAGGTCTTTACTGATTTAGTTCTTGCGTTATTAGAAAGTTGCAACCTTTGCTTTTTTTCATTTATTTGATTTAGTTCTTTTTTCAGGTGCCAATGACTAACACTGTTGTGATGTTATGGCAGGTAAGACTCAGTTGATAAATCATTTCTTGATCAATAAAAGCTGGTATATTGTGGATTTGCCTGGTTATGGGTAAGTATGCCATTGCCTTTTCCTTTATATATATAAATTCTAGTACACGATGGCTTAGCTTTCTCTCCTGCCTATTTGGAGTTTCTTAATTGGTCTGATAACATGCTTGAAATTTTGGAGCTTGCTTGTAACTGTTGGGGGTTTCTTCAGGATTTACAGCCTAAAGAAGTATCCTGTTTTCATAGTTTACTTCAGTGGAGTTAGTTTGTGTTTCTAGTTAACATCTAAGCATTTTCTATTAGTTTGTGTTTCTAGTTAACATCTAAGCATTTTCTATTAATCAATATCGAAGTTGAGAACTTAATGAAACATTACTTGTCTTTTAGAGTGGTGATCTGTTTTTAGGGAAATCCCTTGATAAAGGATTGACATCTTTATGTTTGCATCCAGATGTAGGGTTTATGAGCATGTGAAAATTTCTATTGCCAACGTCCCCTGTATAGTGATATGTAAATTTTCAGCAAAATTTCATTGATTCTCCCCAATTGTATAACCCAATGGCAAAGACCTCTGAATTGAGATGAATTAAAAGAAAAGAAAAGGAAAAATTATATGAATTGGCATGTTGCGTGCATGTCAGGGATGATTTAGGACTCCAAAGATGTGATCCTGGGCCATATCCGTATCTGTTTCCTTGAAAGACAAGAGGTTATTAGTTATGGCTGAAATTAAAAGAAACGCATTAATTAAATGTTGCTTTCGTTTACTCATGTACAATAAGTTTGAAAGGCTGGAGTTAGTTAGACAGTACAAAATGAAGTAAAGAACTTCATATTTGTTTTTGCAGTCGCCAGTTCTCCAGCATTTGTGTTTGAATTGGAATAAGTTGCTACTATTAAGTTCATTTCTCCAGGCTTTTTATCTGTCAACCAGCATCCACTTTCAAGTTGATGATCCGAAATGCATGAGTTGTCTTCTTCAACAAGCTGATGATCACATAACATTGTCCTAGTGAATAATGCCTGTGTTTAATATGCATGGCTATGTTTGATATCATTTGAAACATTGGATGTTAGTTGTATTTACAGAGATCTCTCTTCATGCCATACACGAGGTTGTAGAAAACCATTTCCTTCCAAAAATTTGCCAGTTTTGTTTAAACTATGAAAGAGAATGGTAGCCAATACACTATGTTCCACATGATTGTTTTTTATCAAGCAGCCACTTTGGTTGGAGTTTGCGTACCTACTTATGTTTGTGTAGGATCATTCTTGTTCTAACTTTATGAGAACCATTCCCAAAAGCTAGCTATTAATCTTTGAGAATTTGAGACGATATTGCCCAATATTGGAATACCATACTTCCTATACGGAACTTGAGGCCATACCTTAGATGAGGTCATTACGCATTAAGTACACTAGATGCTTATACAACTAGAAGCAATTAATTTATGGAATGATTGATGCCATGGAAGTAACTGATTTGAGTTTGTTAGCCACATATTTTCAAGTTAGAAGGATAGACTATACTCCATGTGATAATTCTAAATGGCTCTGTGTACAGTTTTGCTAAGGCCTCAGATTCTGCTCGAATGGATTGGTCCTCATTTACAAAAGGTTACTTTTTAAACAGAGAAACCTTGGTTGCTGTCCTACTTCTTATTGATGCTAGTGTTCCTCCCCAAAAGATTGACCTAGATTGTGCAAATTGGCTTGGACGCAACAATGTATATTACTCTCTTTCTGGACTTTTTCCTGGTATAATGCCTATGCTCTCCTTTAAACGTCTTTGGTGCTAGTTTTGATTCCCCATTTTCCACCTTATTTTTCAGATACCAATGACTTTTGTGTTTACAAAATGTGACAAAATGAAGGGAGGAAAAGGGAAAAGGCCGGATGAGAATATCAGGAACTTTCAGGAGTTAGTCGGACAACACTATCGAGTGTATCCCCCGTGGATAATGACTAGCAGTATCACTGGCTTGGGCAGAGATGAGCTTCTCCTACATATATCTCAACTAAGGAACTACTGGGATCAATGAGTTCTTTATCAATGCGAATGGCCGATGATTTTCACGTTGTAAAAGGGTACCTCAGCGTCTGAACTGTGATGCTATCAGGATTTTGTATTACTCTATTCCTGGCTCTTTTTATGCCTACCTCGGTACAGTGTTAATCGTGATGCAGAACGCTTCGTTGAAATATAAGACATGCCACTCTCCATGTGTATAATGTATAAGATCTTCTTCGCCTGTAAAAGTTCATCTTAAATTTGGACTCTTTTCCACTTTCCGAAGCTTTTGCTTATATGCTTTACAGTACTCTTAGGCGTCTAATTGCATGGTCGAGCTGAAAGTAACGACCTTTGTTTTCTTTTGATATTTTAGTTTGTCCCTTGAAACATTACTTGTTACTAACAAGCTTATTTTTTATATCAAATATAGAAACAATGAGCAAAGTCATTCATATTATTCTAACAAACTCGAAACCAACAGGGCAACGTTGGGATTTATTAGTATTAGATTTTAATCCTATGACTGTTTACGGCTTAACCAGAGATCAGTTGATGCCTGACTGTAGTGTTCTACGAGACAAAACCAGGCCATATTTGGAGGAAAAAAAAATTAAAAAAAAGGGTATAAGCATAAACTAAAGAGTTGTGCTTTGCTCCAAACTGGAAAGAGTTCCAGGACTCGGCAAAGTAAAAGAACACCAATCACGAGAGGACGGTGACGGGTTCAACTCGAATGAACTTGACCCAATTCCGCTATCCAATGCCTTGTAATCGACTACATTTTCAGACAGGACCAAGTCCTGATTCAATGCAACGATCGGTGATGATTTTGCCATCGAGGTCTTGACAAGCTGAAGTGGCTCAGCCCGAGTGACTCTGTCGGACAATGCAACTGTGCCGGCGATATCGAGTGGCGGCGGAGCTACGTTGTGGAGCCGCTGGGACACGTGTGGTCCTGTGAGTTTCTGGACAAGGTCCCGGAAGTTCACAGGGTCCACCTGGTACACTCTAGGTGGTGTTGGCGGCAATGGAGCGATCGGTTTCTTCCAGGGTTTAACCTGTGGTTTACGGATCGAATGCAGTGAGGACATGAAAGACTTTGCTGTCTCTTGTGGGTATTCTGTTAAGTGCAATGAAGAGGAAGACGATGAGAAATAGATAGAGCTAGAAGAATGAGCCTCCATTGTCAAAAGACTCAAAACCTTGACTTGTTTAGTTGCAGATCAAAAAGACCGCTACTTTTCTTTCGGTAGACCAGACTGCTACTTTTCATTTATATGGAGAGAAGATCTGAAAACGACAAGAAAAAGTATGCAAATCAACCAAGCGGTGAGGTTGTTGAAGAAGAGAACAGGATCAAATTCAAATAGTTCTGTTTGATAATAGCCGTCGGACGACGTGTGTGCTTACATCTACAAATTTTTGACCACTCGTGGATCTATCCATTATTGGGATTAGTTATTTTCCAAGTTTTGGTGCTATGTGTCATTATTTAATAGAAGTGATGTGTTACAACGTAGTCTGCCATTGAACGGACTAGAACAAGGTTCCAACTCGTGGGGTTGAAGACATCTGCATTTAGCAAGCAAGTGTTTACGTACGCACTCGTCATGTTCAACCATATCTGACGTCTTCCGAAACTTTGTTGTCATTTTGAAACTCGGATCGGTTATCGAATTAGAGGTTTTACTAGTCACCAGTTTGATCGGTTCAACCACCGGTCGAATCGGTGTGACGTCATAATTATACAATAATTATGTTTAATTATATATAATATTAAAAAAATACAAAAAATACAAAAATACAAAAAAAATAAAAATTTTGTTGAACCACCGGTTCACACTAGTTCAATTGAGAGCCGATTTTTTAGGATGAACCAGGCCGGATAGCCGACTGGTCACCGGTCAAACCGGTCGAACCGGCCGGTTCGATCTGGTTTTTAAAACCATGGTGTCAGCAATTCGGATCGGACAAAAATGTTACGCGATTTACGTAGACCAACAATGTGGTGGGTTTTTTGGGCTCCAGGTTATATAGAAAAAGTCCTTAGATTAATGGATAATGTCTTAAGATTCATTACAGATTTGCTATAACTATCGAAGTATTGAGTAATTTTCGCAGTTTCTTTTAGGAGACAAAAGTAAAGCAGAATTTTTGTAGAAAATTTTCTGCAAAATTCAAACGCACGATTAGTCGTGATCAAATACAACTATTTTTGGTTAAGTTTTTCACATGCTTTGTTATCTGTTTTAGGATTTAGTACTTTTGTTGATTGTTAAAGGTCATATCTTAATTGGGTACTTGCTTAATATTGCATTCTATTTTTGATTGGTGATAGTGGAGTTTTGGAGCTGGACTTACAAGTCCTGTAGTTTGTCTTCTTCACATTGGAGGGGTTTTCTACGTAAAAATTGTTGGTGTTCTTTTGTTTATATTTTATGTGTTTTGTTGCTTGTTTTATCTTTCGTTGGTTGCTGGATTAATCTTACTTTAATGCTCCTAATATATCCTAGCAAACTGGGGAGGATTCCGTTGTGTGTTGTGTTTCTTAGGAAACCCTGTTTCCTCCTATCAGAGTGGTATAAGAGCAGTTTTTTTATTTGTTAGAATTATGGAGGTTAATACAAGTGGGATGATATCTTTAAATGACATGAATTATCACAAATAGAAGGGTAAGATGAAAGACCTATTATTAGTGAAAAGTATGCATCTGCCTGGGTTTGCTTCGGAGAAGCCGAATTCTAAATTCGATGAAGATTAGCAATTTGAGCATGAACAGGTTTGTGGTTATATTAGACAATGGGTGGAAGATAATGTTTTAAATCATGTCGCTAATGAAACACATGCTAGAATACTGTAGAATAAACTTGAACAGTTGTATGCTTCCAAGATTGGGAATAATAAGTTGTTTTTACTCAAGCTGCTGATGCAATTAAGATACACTGAAGATACGCCTATCTTTGACCATGTGAATGAGTTTCAAGGTATTTTTGATCAGCTATCTAATGTGGGAGTAAGATTTGATGATGAGATTATTGGATTGTGGTTGTTGAATACTTTAACTAATTCACGGTAGACATTTTGGGTCTCACATACTAATTCTGCCCTTAATGGTGTTATGTCTATGCACTATGTGAAGAGTGGAATTTTCAATGAGGTAGTAAGAAGAAAAACTCAAGGTTTATCATCATCGTAGACTGAGGTTTGCAGAGCAAATGGGGAGATAGAAAAATAGAAGTTATCGTGATAAAGGCAAAAGTATAAGCAAGTCCAAGACAAATGAAGATCTAGTTATTGTTTTTGATGATTGCGACATTAATCTAGTTTCTTCTAATACTAGTTGGGTGGCTGATACTGGTGCTACAGTCCATGTTACTTCCAGGAAGGAACTCTTTAATACCTACATTGCGAGTGAGTTTGGTTCACTGAGGATGGGTAATAACGATGTTTGTTTGAAGATGAGCAATGACTCTAAACCACTCATTAGAGCTGTCAAACACGCTTCAGATGTTCACTTGAACTTGATTTCATTAGAAATCTTGATGATGACAGTTACAATAACTTCTTTCGTGATGGTTGTTGGAAGCTTAGAAGAGGGTCCCTGGTTATAGATCGAGGAAAGAAGTTGAAGACGAATTTGTATTTGATATAAGCTTTAATTTCAAATGGCACTATGAATCTGTTGGAGAAATAGAATTCATCTGATTTGTGTAGAGTTTAAGCCATATTAGTACAAAGGGACTTGAAAATTTCACGAAGAAGAATGTTCTTCCAGGGATAAGGAGTGCTTGTTTAGAGAAGTGCTCTTAGTGTTTTGAAGGAAAGCATAATTGAGTCTCTTTCAAGACTAATCCTCCTCATCGAATGCCAAATATGTTAAACATAAATTCAATTTCCAGTGCATATTATTTTGTCACTTTTATTGATGACCATTCTAGGAAATTATGTACTTATGCCTGAAAGACAAAGGATTAAGTGCTTGATAAGTTTAAAGAGTTTTAAGATTTAGTTGAAAGGCAAACTGGAAAGAAGTTGAAGTGTATATGGGCTGATAATAAAGGCGAGTATCGAGGACCATTTGAAATGTAACACCCCACTCCCGCAATCACTCGAACCCCACATCGATGGTGATATCCGAGTCCCAGCCCCGCGAGGGTGGTGTGCTAAGTCACTCAATCATTCAGAAATCGGTACTTTTTTTTTGAAAACACAACACACATACGGAAGTCAATAATCAAATAGGGCATAGGCACCTTTTCAATTTACAAAATTCCCATATGACCATTTGGACCATTTCACAAATACAAAACACTTGAGTCATTAAGAAATACAAAATTATACAAAAAGTTGCGGAATGTACACTTCAATACAAAATAAAGAAGATTTCCCAAAAAATACAAAATAAAGAAATGCAATGCAGACGCGAACTGATCCCAACCTCTATCTTTCACTTGAATGCTGTAGATATACTCCCGTTGGCCTAACGGGGTATTCTTCTGAGTCCTGAAAAATATTTGCAAATTTTGGGTGAGTTTTGCGAACTCAGTGAGTGACC
>JANIHZ010000208.1:59126078-59140960 GCA_027478365.1 Erythroxylum rufum | reverse complement strand
TGTTTAGTTTATTTGGGCCTGTAAATATTCTTTGAATTTCTTTCTGGAATTATGAGATGTATATTATTACTACATGTTTGATACATGTTTCAGTTTGTTTGTTCTGTCTTGGGTGGCATCCACATATCCTCCCAGGGGGTATTTGGGTGTTACATCTTTGTCTCCTGTTACTGAGACATAAGTCTCTCCTGTTCTATGGTACCAATTATAGGTATCTCCTATTCTGGTCCCATTACCCACTTCTGTAAAAGGGATTAGCAGGCTAATATGTTTTGTATTATGATACATGTTCAGTTTTGATATAAACAAGTTCTAATCTGATACAAGATAAGGTCTGATTTGATTCAAAACATATTCTAATTTGATATAAGTCATATTTTGATCTGAAAGGATTATATCATGTTATGATATTCAATTATGATATTTATGAGTTTTGTTCTGATGCAAGAATGTTCTGTATTGATGAATCATATTTTGTTCTGAGACATGATGTTTGGATTACTTTGTAAAATGAACAATTAAAGATTGTTGTGATATGATTTGAATCTGTATATATGAATGTTAGACGACTGGTAGAAACAGTCGCCATTATGCATTATGTTTAGTTATTTCCCACTAAGTTTTATGCTTAGCATGGTGGTTTTGCCTTCGTGTAGGTTCTGATAAGAACACTTAAGGATGGGACAACTATAGTGGCCAATGAAGGATGTGACATGTTTGGAAGTTGTTTTGTTTGAGTTTTTGAGTTGTATTAAATGTAATGAGACATTGTATTTTGATGCAAATGGTTTGTCATAACCTTAATATAGGTTGGCTTTTGAATTTCTAACATATATTATGTAAGTACAATATGTATGATATGTTTTGTTTATAAAATAACATCTAATGATATGTAATGTATGTTTGCTTGAGTTTCTAGAAGTGCTTTGAAATGTTTGGTTTATGTTTTAGTTCTGTTTTGTGTGGCATTTGCATATCCTCCCAGGGGATATGTGGGTGTTACAACATTCACCTTTGTAGCTAATGCCTTGAAGATCTCCTTTAATCTTATTGATTTCCAGTAATTGTTCTAATTTTTCTATACCTCCATTTAGCATTCTTTTTCCTTTTTTCGTATTGACCAACTTCAATTTTGTTTCACCAAGCTCATATAATATGGACAATAACTTCTTCTCTAGATCTTGAATGATGTTCTTCATAAAGAGGTTTTCCTTCTTTAGCTTTTCATTTTTCTTATATGTTTACACCCATTTTGCATGCATTAATTCATAGGCTTCATAGATATCCTCCTTTTTGTCATCTGAACCATTGTCATCATTGTCATAATCTGATATTGAGCTTTGAGCTGATTTGTCTGCGTTTTTCTCATAATTTCATGATTTACTCACGTTTTCGTCATTAGTTACTTCCTTTTTGGTTGCTGTTAAGCAAGCAAATGAAATTTGCTATATATAGTAACTAACGTAGCACTATTCACAACTTCTTCTTCACTACCATACTCACTTCCAGATTCATTCTCACTCTAAGTGCTTGTATAGGACTTCTCTTTTCTCTTCTTCAAGGTGTCAACATATTTTGCTTGTACATGTCTGAAGCCTTGACACTCATGACATTGAATTTTCTTCACTTTTCTTTCACCTTTTGAGTTTTAGCTTGTTGTTTGAAGTTGTTGTTCAATGAACTCCCACCGTTTTGCTTAAACTTGAATCTATCCTTCTTCATTTTCTTTAACCACTTGCTGTAATTTCTTGTCAATTACTCCATATCCTCATTCTTATCAGATTCATCTTCGAAGTCATTCACGACTTTACCAATCTTGGCTTGCAATGCCAATCCTTTGCTTCTCTCTTGTTTACTCGCTAACAAATTCATCTGAAAATTGGTAAGAATTCCAATTACCTTATCCAATGACAATTCATTGATATCATGAGCTTCCTTGATTGCTGCAATTTTCAGTATGAACCTCAGATGTAATGATCTTAATGTCTTCTTAACCAGTTTCAGGTTAGAGTACTTATTCCTGAGTAATGTGCTTAGTTTGCTATGTCACGCACTCTCTCATGGAAGTCTCCAATAGTTTTACTTTCTTCCATCCTCAGCTCTTCAAATCTCACAGCCAACATCTAAAGTTTTGAAGCCATCACAAATTTTGATCCCTCATGTATAGTTTGTAAAGTGTCCCACACTTCTTTCGCCGATTCACAGGCTGATATCATAGCAAAACGACCTTTATCAACTGCACTGAAGATGGCGTGCAAGGCTTGAGAATTTCCAATCGCTCTCTCTTCTTTAGCCCTTGTCCACTCAGATGCATCTTTAAGCACTGCTTCTTCCTTTTCATTAGTCGTTATTGGATGTGCCCAGCCATTTAAAACTAAGTTCCACATTTTTGTTCCTTGTGCCTGAATGAATACTCTCATCCGTGATTTCCACGTAGGATAATTTGAACCATCTAACAATAGTGGTCTGATGATTGATGTCCCTTCTCTTATATCCATAATTACGAAACACAGATCTGCACTAACGTGATGTACGAAGTTCTGCTTCAGTGACCTTTCTCTGATACCAATTGAAAAACCATAGGTTGTAATGGTTTCGTAAATTTTCAGATTTTGCCGCAGTCGCTTCTAGCACAATCAAAAACTAGAAAAATTAAATGCACAAATATATATCAACACCGAAATTTGGTAATGCAGTTAGACACACCTTGTCTATATCTGTGGGGCGCTTACCCAGCTTAGTACTTTCACTAATGACAATAGTTTTATACAAGACTTTATTGAGCCGACACCACTCAACCCTTAACACTATCCTTCGTCCTCACTACCTGTGAAAGTATTTCACACCTGATAACACGACCAACTCGTGTTAACCTCAACAGAGGATTTTTCTCAATAATCTTTTAACGAAAGAACAATAAACGAATAACTCAAGTGATTAAATAACTAAGAACAAAACAAAATACACTTGAAATAGAAAAAAATGACAATTCCCGATAGATTTGAAAGTTGTTACCACATACTAAGGGATGATTCACGCAAATTCCAGTACCAACTTATAGTTGCAAAGGAAGACATCAAGCAAGACAAACCAAGCAAACAAGCCTTCAGTAGAAGACACACGCAACACACAAACCAACCCAGTTGTGAGCCACACACCAAAAGATCAAGGAAGAAGATACGACAAAATATTAGAAAACAACCACATTCAAAGAGCTGCCATGAATTGCACAGCAAAAGATAACACCCAGCCGTGAACACTTCATGATGTCGCATCCAAAAAATCAATCAACGCATATATTGAAACTTCACACACCCAAAATCAATTCACAATTAAACCCAGCTGAAGTCGCGTGAATAACATCATAAGGAAAGTCACAGCTACACACATACACCCACCAACATGTGTTGCGTGATTCACTAAGGTCCCATCCAACATGTGTTCCCCACTTCACCAAGGAGTCTTCACACACGCACGATCTCTAGAGTACACACAATACCCTTTAACCCACACAGACATGATCTACAAGAGTTCTTTTCTAGATAGAGTTTTCCAAGATAACAAATTTTATTCTATCCCACTTTGATTTGAATTTTAAACTCATCAACATTATCTTAGATGTCCAATTATCAACAAATGCCAAAACCAAATAATAAGATGTATATCATATATCTTAACAATACTCTTTTTATCCAATCATGTTTATTCTTATTAATTAGTAATTAATTTATAATTGTCAATTCACTTTGCCAGAGAATTCCATAAATTACTACTAGTTAAGAACAGTAAAGCATTATCTCTAATTACTTTAGAATAATGAATCCTCTATTGACTTACACAACTATCTCTATATGGTTCATTCTGTATCAAAGTACTACTGACTGAATTATCCTAAGATAATTCATAAGTAGCATTAAAATACAGTAATATCATACGAAATACCTTGGTAATCTCAAGTCTAAGGATCAATTATACAACTATTATTATGAGGAAATCCATAGATTCATAAGTAATATTCCATTTGGCATTCTCATTTTCAGGTCAATTCAGTGACTTATTTTATAACAATCACTGATATATTAGTTTAAGTATCTCTATATTTTAAGTTATGGGTTCAATTACTTTTTTCATAAGAAAGAAACATAATGTGTGCTAGTTTTACTGTTTCAACAATATCCAATCTTAATGAAACTACAACTAGGAACATTTAGGAACAATACATAAATATAAGTTGAATCTTACAATTATGATCTCATCATAATTTCAATTATATAGTAATTATTTCAAGGATTTTACCTTTAGTATTAAGACATCAAATGTAATTAATTTAATATACAAAGATAAAGAATGTCTATTCATTAATTAAATAATAATGTCATATATTAAATTGCAACTAACCGATTGGTTGCAAGGGCATAAACTAAAGCAAGGGCATAAACTGACACTGTAGTGATAAGGATCATCTTAAAAGGGATTTTCTTAAGCCAAAGAAGAAAAATAATTAGTAGCAAAAGGATAATGATGTTACAAGTTCAATGGAGGAAATCGAGAACACTTTGATCTTTAGCTTTGACAGCCCTACTAAATCTTGGGTTCCAGACTCTGAAGCATTGTTACATTCTTTTCCATGTAGAGAGTTGCACCAAAATTTTAAAAATGGAAAATTCAGGAAGATTTTTCTTACTAATGATAAGCCATTATAAATTATGATAAAGGGAGATATACTGATTAATTCTTTTGGTAGGGGTAAGTGGGAGCTATAAGATGTTAGGTACATTCCAAACCTGAAGAATAATTTGATCTTAAAGGATCAGCTGGATAGTTCTAGGTGTATGACAACATTCTAAGAGGGCTCCTGGAAGGTTGCAATAGGTGCCAGGTTTGTAGCATGGTGGATGAAAACAGGGACATTATACATTACTATAGAGTGTTCGAATGAAGTCGCTATGGCTAATATTGATAGTTCAAGGCTATGATACAATAAACTTTGGCATTTGAACGAGAAAGGGGTGAAGATTCTAGCTTTGAAGGAGCTCTTTCAAGTTTAAAATAAGTTGATTTAGATGAAAGTTGTGTCTACAAAAGGCAAAATTTTCATTTTCTAAAAGGTAAAAAGAAGTTCGAAGGCAAAGAAGTTAGAGCTAGTGTACATAGATGTGTCAGGACCTTTAACTATTATATCTCTTAGAGGTTCAAGATACTGAAAGAAGGTATGGGTTTATTTTATGAAAAATAAATCTAATGTATCTATAATTTTTAAGAGGTAGAAGGTTGAGGTTGAAAATCAGACCGGGAAGAAGATCAAATGCTTGAGGTTTGACAATGGAGACAAATATGACAAGACAAAATTCAAGAAGTTTTACGTTAATAAAGGGATTAGATGGACTAGGATGGTTCCTAGAAAGGCAAAATAGAATGAGGTAACTGAAAGAATGAACCAACGTTAAATGACCGAATGGAGAGCATGCAGGTTCATGCAGGGTTATCAAAAATGTTCTCGGTAGATGCAATTAATACAACAGCATACCGGGCCGGTGGAGAGGTGGTTTTCAGCAACTCATTGAGCAGGGATCGCCTTTATCCGCAGAATGTTAGGGCGTGTTCACCGGCCTCCAATTAGCCTGGGACCTGGGGTTCCGACGAGTCATCATTGAAGTAGATTTGCTTGAGGTAATTAACATGCTCTCGGCTTCTCACGGGCCTTTAACTGACGGGTTTTTTTTATTGCAGGTATCCGAGCCTTGATCCACAGCGACTGGGAGGTCCACCTGCAACATGCAGGTATCCGAGCCTTGATCCACCGCGACTGGGAGGTCCACCTGCAACATGTCTTTCGGGAGGCTAACTAGTGTGTTGATAGACTGACGGGTTTTGCATAGATTTTACGACCGTGCTTGCACCTTCTTCCGGACCCTCCAGAGTTCCTCCAGGAGTTGCTGCATTGCGATGTGCACGGCATGACGTATCCCCCCCAACAGCGCTAGATTTCTTGGTTTTGCGTCCCTTGTAATTAAAAAAAAAATTACAACAGCATACCTGATAGACAAAGGATTGTCAACTCCTTTAGGTTTCAAGATTCCAAGAGAGGTTTGGTCGGGAATAAAGGTAAATCTTTCACACCTGAGAACTTTTAATTGTATGGCTTACGTACACATTGACTCTCATAAGTGAGACAAACTTGATCCTATGTCTGTGAAATATTTTTTCATTGGGTATGATTTTGATGAGTTTGGTATTGATTTTGGGAAGATAAAAATAAAAAATATTGAGGCACTATAACGTGAATTTCGAAGAGAGTATCAAGATAGGAATGGTGAAGTGGGAGCGAAGTTTGAAAGGTGGAGTTGCGAGAAATCAGAAAGGATGATATCGCAAAAAGTTCCCACGAAAAACTAGAAAATACTGCTAATAGGACTAGAAATGTCAATAAAGCCTGGGTCAGACCTATTTGATTTGGCTTCAAGGTGGCCTCGAGTTTTTCTTTTTAAAAATTAAAAGTTATAGAAAAAAGGACACCTTTTTGTTTTTAATTTTTTAAAAATAAAATTGTCATTACGAACAATTTAAACCTCAATCATAGCACATAAATTACGAATAATCTCAAGATTTTCAGTCTTGTTTGCCGTCAAATATACCTATACTGCTATAAAAAAATATAGTCAAGAAATAGTATGCTCCACAGGAAGATGTGGTTCTACATGCACCCTAGACATCACAATGCAAAAGGTACCGCATCTCTACTAGTACTCAAAGGAAATACATCACGAGTTTGTTTAGCCTTAAAGCATATGTCACATAACTTATCTCCAGAATAACTACGACTTTGACTAATACCAGGAAGCAATTTAATATTTGACTAGTACTCAAAGGAAGCAATTTAATATTTGAAAGCAAGGATGATCGATATGCCTGTGCCATAATGTGTAGGAGTCAACCATTTCTACTCTTCGTGCCATGGCGTTAGCAACACCACGAAAAATACTATACTCCATCCTGTTGCTCACCCACACTAATTAGGGTCATCGAAATGTGGTCCTGTATCATAGGTAACTTGTTAGTAAAAGTGATAATGCAATCAATATCGTCTATCAATAGTGCAACTGGAATAAGATTACAATTTAATTTAGGCACAAATAAAACATGTCGTAATTAAAATAACGCTTCCTAAGTTCTCAGTCTTTTCCTTCACTGCCATTGTTGACTCTCCATTCGGTAGTCCCATTGGAGATGGTCGCCAACTTCGGTCAAAAATTTTTATTTCCAGTCATATATATTGTGACGCACCTGTATCGAATAACCACCTCAAAAAGAAGTTCTTACCAGTTCAACTTTTCTTAGGCAGAAGCTGCTCCTTTTTTCTAATTTAATGGTATGAGTATTGACCACTGTTCATCACTAAGTCAAGGAGTGCTCGCTCTGTCTTCTTGCATCATTGCCCTGACTGCAAAGGAAGACCCTGTACTTCCTTGTGCTGCGTGAGTTACTGTTGCAGTATCCCGAACACGACCCGCTCTTTCCTCCATTATTTCCACCTTTGCCGCTGTTGCTTCAACCTCCACCTCACCCTGTATATTACCAGTCTGGGTATCCAATGATCTTATAGCAATCCTTCACTTTATAGCCCTCCTTTTTGCGGTTGGTATCAACATGAGAGCCCACATTAGTAGGGGCTACGTTAAGTGATCGTGTCCCGTCTTGTACTGCAAAGCTCACAGCGTTAACTCTCTCATCACTAGGTCGAGCAATTTGGTTGTATCTCCCTCTTGAGTGACCAACGAATACGCACGACCCAACGAAAAGCAACGAGTCTGACTATGCAAAGCAATATCAAGCCACATAAGAAACTCGTGTACCTTGTCTTCCTCCCGCTGTGCCAGGAATTCTTGTGCAAGATTACACTTGCAACCACCACCTAGACGTGGATACTTTAGTGCACCCTGCCAATTCATCCTACATCACTCTCAATCGTCCAAAGTGTGATGAGACGCTACCTCCCTACTGCTTGCAATTTGCTATAGCCTCCCTTAACTGATGCACTCTCAAAACATTCCCTATTGAGAATCTCTCCTTGAGATCATCCCATACATCTTTTACATTATCCATGTAAATAAGCGTTGATCTCACTGCTGGATCGATAGAGATTATAATCCAATGCGATCTTTGGTTTTAAGCCTTTCTTTCTTTCTTTTTTCTTGCTATCCATAGAATAAAGGAAGATTTAGGATGATTATTTGATAACCAAACCAACTTATTCCAAATGATAGTGTGAGAGATGTTTGTAAAGAGTTTCATACAAGATTTATTTAAGAAGACACTTGAGTTGTGCCTTAATCAAATGATTGCATCCTTAGATTATAGCTTGGGGTTATAGCCTGATAAAGTTATCTTTAATTGAGGAGAACCCTCTGGAATTGATAAAGAGCCAATGTCAGGTTTTCCCTTAAGTGATTACTTCCTCTTTGATGTCTTTTGACAAACTTAACATCAAGACTTTTGAGCTTTGAAGTTTATTTAGAGGAACTTGAGGATGTCAGTTATCAAACCAAAACTTACTGCTCCTTCCATTCCCTATCATGATGCTATTCATGTTTATGCTTATGTTATCTCTCAAGTCCAGTATATGTTTAATGTAAAGCCCACAAAGGAAATAAAAGCAGCTAGTATTAACCAATCAACCCTGCTGCCTAGTCCATAAAACTTTTAAATATAGGGGTATAAATAGTAGATATCGGAAGGAAATTCTAACACCAACCAAAAAACAAGTTTCTTCTTCATATTTAAAGACATTAGGTTAAAGTAAGAAAGCTATTTGATTCATTCACATTACTGATGTTTAAATACAGTTTACAACCAGGATAAGCTCCACTTTACAAGGAATTAAATTGTAATTCAAATGCTCCTAATTATCCTCTAACTAATCTATCTAGACCAATATATTCAGCAATATATTCAGCAATCTTAATCAATTACATTACCGTTATGGATTACACTTAGACGCCCCCCTCAAGCTTGCAGTTGGATGCAACTCCAAGCTTGTGTAGATTGTGATGAAACATGGTCTTGGCTAGCGGCTTTGTGAAGGTGTCTGCTAATTGATCTTTAGCATGAACATGATGAACTTTCAGCTTCTTGGACAATACCAGATTACGAACATAATGAAAATCCACCGCAACATGTTTCATACGGGTGTTGATAATAGGATTCTTGCTCAAGTATAGGACTCCAACGTTGTCACACATAATGGTTGGTGCTGCAGAAGATACAATGCTGAGTTCTCGTAGCAAATTTTGCACCCAAGTTCCGATGCCGAGTTCGCCACAGCTTTGAATTCGGCTTCTGTTGAAGACCTTGCAACGGTTTGTTGCTTCTTCGAAGACCAGCTGACTGGGTTGCTGTCGAGGAAAAGAATATGTCCGGATGTCGAGTTCCGTCCATCAATGTCCCCTGCCCAATCCGCGTCTGAATACATCAAGAGATCAAAGGAAGTGGACCGGCGAATGAGCAAGCCTTGATCCGTCGTGCCACGCAAATATCGGAGCACTCGCTTGAGTGCTTGCCAATGAATTTCAGACGACTGATGCATAAATTGGGACAGCTTGTTTACTGCATAGCTGATGTCAGGCCGAGTAAATGACAAATATTGCAATTTGCCGAGAACAGTGCGGAACCTAGAAGCATCAAATGAGGGTGCTCCATCTTGAAGAGTTAGCGGACTCGTAGTGGACATTCGAGTCGACGAGGCCTTACACTCATGCATATTTTCGGTAGACAACAGTTCTTCAATATAGGTGGATTGATTCAGAAACAGCCCTTTATCCGACCTACATACTTCAACACCTAAAAAGAAATGAAGGGAACCCAAATCCTTAAGAGAAAACCGTTGCGCAAGTGACCGAATGACACCATTGATTGCGGCATCGTGGCTTCCCGTGACAATAATATCATCAACATATACCAAGATAAACACTTCAATTTTTCCTGATCGAAAAATGAACAGAGACGGATCCGATTTGGACTTGATAAATCCGATGTCATGTAAGTGAGTCGTGAGAGTATTGTACCAAGCTAACGGAGCCTGTTTCAAACCGTAAATCGTTTTTCGAAGCCTGCAAACATGATTCGGCAACAGAGATGATTCATAACCCGATGGTTGAGACATGTATACCTCCTCAAGAAGGTCGCCTTGCAAGAAGGCATTATTGACATCCAGTTGGCGCAGCAGCCATTGGCGTGTGTGTAATCCATAACGGCAATGTAATTGATTAAGATTGCTGAATATATTGGTCTAGATAGATTAGTTAGAGGATAATTAGGAGCATTTGAATTACAATTTAATTCCTTGTAAAGTGGAGCTTATCCTGGTTGTAAACTGTATTTAAACATCAGTAATGTGAATGAATCAAATAGCTTTCTTACTTTAACCTAATGTCTTTATGGTATCAAAGCCACTACACTCTAACCGAGCAAATCAATTACATTACCGTTATGGATTACACTTATAATATTCCTCTCCATTTTTCAAGCTAATGAGTGTATAAATGTACCATTTTTCTTCTGTAAGTGAAACTTCTCTTATGTATTCGTTCATTTGTTTATTTTGTAGCAAATTGTCAGAAAATTGTAGAGGTTAACAATCTCAAAATTTCTTAACAAATAGGTAAAATTCCAATAGCTATTATATGTCTTTTATTGTGACACTACGAAAAAGGGTGTTTACCGTCGAAATTTACCGACAGAATAAGGCAACTTTCTGTCGGTAACATAAATTTGCGACGGTTTTGACTAACGGAAAATTCCGTCATTAAATAAGCTATCGGTAAATTTGTAAACGGTATTTAGTTTTTGTCGGTAAATATACGGACGAAAATGACTTCCGTCGGTATATTTATCGATGGAAGGAAACATTTCCGTCGGTGTAGATACAGACGGTTTATGTAAAACCATCGATGAATGTGCAGTACAACGGAAACGTATACCGACAGAATGAGATAAACCGTCGATAAAGGTTTATGAATGTTCCGACGAAAGTGTGATTTCTGTCGGAGAAAACGTAATCATTTACCGACGGTTTATCCCATTCCGTTGGTAAGTATTACTTAATTTATCGACGGAATCTCAATTCCGTCAGTAATGGTTTTCATTCGTGAAACTCAACCTGTAGTGCTAAATCGCAAAGCTACCGTACACTTGCCTAGGAAAATGCTTTGTTGCATGCTAATTGTTTTTAAAATCTCGACGTCAAATTTGATTTTAATGTCAACAACTATAAATTATCTGTGCAGAAGTTTTTGATTTGTTTATAGTTGAATTGTATGTTGTGATTTTTAGTCACCCTACACTTGTTTATAGTTGAACTGTATGTTGTAATTATTTAGGACAATAAATTGAAGTTGTTGGAAAGAGATAAAATTGGAGAAAAGTTGAAAAAGAGAAAAGAAGAGAAGGTGGGAGAAGAGGAGAAGGTGAAGAAGATGGCAATTTTTGGAAAATTTAAGTTGTATTAAGGGGCAAAACAAGAAATGCAATAAGTTATTAAGGGTAAAATTTCCAAAAAGGATATTTTTGTATTAATAGAAATAAATGAAGGTAAAATAGAACTTTTAATAGCTAAAGGTATTTTAATAATTATTGTGGTTAGGTTAGTAATGATATTTTTATAATCAAGAATAAAGTAAAAAAAGGAATAATGTTGGATTATTAGGTGAAATTGATTTGAATTTTTTTTAATTAGTATAATAGAATTTTGTAATGTCTAGGTCCAAAGTTTGATTAAGGAATGAACTGGACTATCAATTAGTTGATTTCGAAATTAAGGTAAGGATAACCTTAAAATTATACTCTTATAATAGTATTTTTGTTATTAATAAATTATTATATAGTGAATGATATTTTAAATTAGCTATTAATTAAATTAATGATTAACAATTACATTTATGGATTTCTAAATTATATGAAATGTGTTTATTTTATTTCACAAATAATTAATAAAGTACAAGGTGTTTCGCTTTTATATCTTATTACGTATTATGAGGTGTATCACTTCTTAAAATGGCAAAAAATGTGTTAATTAAGTAGAGAGTGACTGATAATATGTTGTAAATAAATGATGTGAATTGTGAATTTATGGCTTGCCATATTGATAGGTTGTTTAAATATGAGTGAGTGATGACTAGGTATCTGATCGTGGAGTAGGTATCGGGACATCCAAAGTCCCAAGATATCCTGTGCCGATGACTAAATATCAGAGTGATATCGAGATATCGTGAGACTTGGGGATATCCTACGTCGATGGCTAGGTACTGAAGTAGTACCAGGATACCAAATTAGATTGAGAAATTGTGATACCCTATGCCGATATTTATATATCAAATTATATTTCCACTTGGTGAGAGATTATAACGAGTAAGGATGAGTCAGCAGACTATTGAATGTAAACCTATTAGGTTAAACAAGACCTAGATAATTTAGTTAATTATGAAATAAAACATAAATGACTATAATAAAATAATATTAGTCTTAATAATTACTTTGATAAAATTTTAGATGTTTGTGAATTGTTCGAATATGCTGAGTAATATTGTATATCTTAGTATTATATGTATGTTTTAATCACTTGACTAATTTTTAGATTTATATATTGAGTTATTTAATTTTAAAGGTATAGTCACTTACTACCCCTACTGAATAGGTAGATCACCCCTTACTTTTATTTTTTTTAGGAGATAGAGAAATTGCCGATAATCTCAGTGTATGTGATTGACAGAATAGATATTAGATAAGGCCAGTAGATTAATTGAGTAAAGTTGTTTTATTGTATATATTTTTTGAATATGATAGTTCAAATAGTTGTGTTGTATATAATATAATACTTTTGTAACTCACAAATATTTTTTTTCTTATACAAATGTTATACTTTGGAAACAATTTGGATGATTGTGGATTAATAATTGTGGGAGCGTCACATTTAAGGGAATAGGATGTGTTGACCGTAGTGTTAATGATATTAAAGGTCAATATCACATTTTTGTTTGGAGGGCATAGTTTGGGGAAGCCACAATAGAAGCTCCAATTATCGGATCAACAGTTGGGTACTTAGGATTATCAGTGTTCTTTGACAATTAAGTGATAGGGATCTATTTGGAAGATGATGGGAATTTTTTAACATCATAAGTTTCCTTGTTAGCGGATTTTAAATCCATTTTAGGGTATTTATTATGGAGTTGATACCATTATCACCTTGCTGCTAGGCATGAGCAACCCGAAAAGGGGTTTCCATAGTTGGGGTGACAAGAAGTTGATCGACAACTAGAGTCTAGATCTTCTGTCCAATATTACTTTGTCTTATTCTGTCTTATGAAATCTCAGCCATTTATTTTGCGAGACCCACGTGGGATTCATGCGAGACCCACATAAATAAATGGTTAAGATTTATTAGACATAATAAGATACCATAATATTGGACAGAGGATCTGGACTCCGACATCTAGAGCATATGAATTCTCAAGGATCTTTGATTAATTATTGCATGGGGTTCTCCTTTGCTGTAGTTAAAGTCATCCAAACATCAATGGTCTTAAGAATAATATTGTTAAGGCCTGCTCACATTTTAGTAGTTGCAAGAAGATTTTCAAAGGAACCAATTTGGAACTTTTTATTATTGGGAATCCCAGTTATGAGAATCATAATATGTTCATTAATAGCATGCTAATATAAAGTTATGTCGTTTAATGTATATATTCAATAATATGAAAAACTCTTCATTCATTACCGGACGTCGGCCGTATATAGCCTGAGGTCTGAGGCCTGCTAGGATTCGGTCGGCACGTACGTGATGCTTCATTGAGGCATAAAGTTCATTTTTTCTTGACAAGTTCCCTGTAATCATTGTCACGGTTGCCTGATTTTGAAGAACTGAGGCTTGAACTCCGACAAGCGGAAGAGGCGGCTCCAAGATGCTGGGAACATTCATTCATGCCTTTAACGTACAAATTCCTGGCCACGACCAAGATCTTAATTGGTGCGTTCACAAACTTGCCAAGATTGGTGTGCTTGCTAGGCTTCTTGACGGCCATTTCCTCTGACCTGGGGATTAATTGCAAAAGGGTTTGATCAACTTTTTCCCTATAAATACACACATTGCAGAGCACCTTATATTTACTTGTGCACAGCAATAGGAATAGTCAATTAAGTTTGGATGAGGTTTGGTTGAGGTTATCGGAGGTAAGTCTTTTGTGGTTGTAGCATGTGGAAAGCGTACATGTGAACCCATTAAATTACTACTTAAATGACTTCTTGTGACTTCGTGTCCATGAAAGCTGTTAAATACGGAGGGAAAATATCGGCTGTGAAAGTTCGACGAATTGCAAAAATTCATAGATGAGAATCACACCTTCAGAAGATGATCAAATACGGTGGCTTGGTGACGGCCGATGCTTTGCTTGGTGATCTTTTCTTCACTGTTTCTTTCTATAATTCCATAACAATTCCATGCTTTCACTTGTTTTTTCTTTTGTTGCCACTATTTTCATCTAACTATATCTCAAATTACAATTAACTATACATATAAGAGAAAGTCGTATATTTAATCAAAGCATTTAAAAGTAGGAATTGACGTTAAAATTAATATTAAGTAAAATTATATTTCATTTCCTTAGCGTGATTTGAGTTTTATAAAGATAAGGTTAAAAGACCTTTTTAAATAATAAACCAGGTCTTTTGTAATTAACAATTAAGAATTTGCTAATTTTGTATAACATATTCTAATAAACGACATGTTCACTTCTTCTAAACCGGAATAACTTAAAATATGCATGTGTGTGCGTGTGCGTGACTGCTTTTAGCAACAGTAAAATCATTCAAAATTAAACTAACTAATCATGTTT
>JANIHZ010000208.1:58911770-58934100 GCA_027478365.1 Erythroxylum rufum | reverse complement strand
TATAATTTCATTTAATGAGCAATTTAATAATTTATTTATATTTTATAATTATTGAATTTTTTTAAAAAATATTAATTTATGGGTCGGATTTAATTTAATAAAATGCCAAGTTGAATAAGTGTTATAAAATTTTAAATTGCTTTAATTAGAGTCGTTTTGGTCCGGTCCATATACTTGTCTACTCATCATTTTCAAGGTATTATAACATATTATAATCATATCTATATCATGTTTTAATATTTAAAGATTTCATTATAAGATTTAACATTTGAATGATTGAATAATTTTAATCTTTTTTAGGAAAGATAAATGTCATTTAAAAAACATAAGAAACATCAAGAAGAAGGAGCCTTGTAATTTGTATGAACTCAGGAATCCGATCTCAAATACGAGTACTATTATACAAATGAGGAAGAAAGCAACCATTACAAAGATTCCAACAGGGCTAGAGTTTCGACCTCTTCTAAAGAAATTATACCAGACATGATTGTGAAGAAACCCACGACAATGAGGATCCATCGTTTTTCCTAAAGAGAACTGTTTTGGAAACTCCAAATACTCTATAGGATCATGCACAAACGACTGATCAAGTCCAAATAGGTCGAAGATAAAAGATCCAACACAAAACTTGCATCAAGCCCATTTTGTTACACGTTCAGATATCAAAAAAAGACATCACTGATGTCTTCAGTTTCCTTTCTTCATAGCAACAGATGCGGTGAAAGTCCATCTAGAGCCTGCACGTCTCTAAAATTGATCGTGTAGGCAGGCAACTACGAAGCATTTTGTTATGTGAAGAAGTACTACGAGAAGTAATTGTCGGACACACCGTCTGTCACTAATGGATCCTAAAGTGAGACGACGCAAGCTACATGAAGCTCTTCTCAACACTCTATATCCTCCATCGCCACCACCACCATCACAAGCGCTAGTTCTGTTCCTCTCTTCTCCCGTTTGCTTGGTTTTTTAATTTACTTTACTGCATACTTATTTGGGTCTTAAATGGAATTACGCAGGGGGAGAATGCGCAAGAAACTGAGAGCCTGTCAAGGGAAGGATTTGACGTGAATCTTATTCCAGGTATTGTTATTTGATTACCAGTGGATACTCGTTTAGGTAATTGCAACTCGGAGATATATTACCAGATGTGGGTTTTGAAATTTGTTTATGATTATGGCTTGCGAGAAGGTAGTTCATCAACGAGTAACGACAATGACGACGATTGTGGACGCCAAAAGTTAACCAGGGCTCAGAGGAAGAGGCTTCGTAAGAAAAAGCTTAAGGAAGATGTTTGTCGTCGGAAACAAATTATTGGACCATTATTACCTCCGTCAATGGAAGCATCATCAAGTGTTAATATTGCAGTCGAAGAGAGTACTCCAGGTGTTCGACAGAATGTCGATGACAGTCATGCTTCCATTATCATAGGTAACAAGCCAGGTAAGAAGTATGGACTAAGTTATAAGCTCCACGTGAAATCGGAGTGTTTATTTTAGTTTCCATGCAAACGGATCTGTGTTTGTATTCAGGAGAGTCATGTGGTGGGAGTAACCAGAACAAGAGGAAGCAGAGGAGGATGGCCAAGAAGTTAGCGAAGGAGAAGTTGGAGTTCTCTAACGTGTAGAACTGTGTGAAAGATCAAAACTTGAAGTGTCCAAACTTGGAAGCTAATGATTCAGATCACTCATGTAATGTCCAAAGCTGGCAAGGATTAGAATCACCTAGTTGTCAACGTACATGATTCATGATGGGAAACTGGATGTATGAGTTGAGTGACATCAATTCGTTTTACGTTGTTACGAAGAAGACGACAGAAAACTTTGTCTTATATAGGGTGAATCATGAGTGCAAATGGCATTATAAATTGCATATTTCTCACTAAGGCTGTTCATGCGTCGGGTCTAATTTCCAATCTTTAAAAAAGTTAAATTTGAGGTTGAATTTGATTAAATTTAATTTATTAATTTTAATAATTGTGATAATTCTAATTTAGTTAAATAAAAATTGATTTGTGAACGTTTAATATCTAACTTACCACTCTAAGTACATCGTTCAATAATAAGGTATCGTATTATACTGGTCAAAAAATAGTACAGTATTGTAATATTTCATAATAAGGTCGGTATCGTAATATTTGATACCGGTTAGTATCGATCGGCATTGGTCGTACAGAAAAATTGACCAAATATTACACTAAATTGTAAATTTGTAAAAAGTCGAAGGACTTAATTAAAATTTTAGAAAATTTAATCCTAAAATTAAACTTATTCGTTGTTGCCACCTGCCACGCCACTTCCTCCTTCACTATCTCACACCTAACAATGCTCTCCTATAAGCCCGCTGTCCCAGTCACCGTTGCAACTCGCACCATTGCACCACTACACCAGTCAGGCAACCAAGCTCATCACACCGGCCCGCACCATCGCACTAGCCCACAGTTTCATACTTGCCGCTTGTCGCACTAGCTAGACCGCTCTCGCGCTAACACCGACACTAAGGTCATAAAACAAAACCAAAAGGAGTATACAATACAATAGTATATAGAAGAAACGATAAAGAAAAGCTTTCTTTTTTTGAATGACTTGAACTGAGAAATTACATAAGATATATAGCCAAATTAATAACGTTAAATTGCTAAAAATTCTCAAGTAACACTACTCCACATACCTATCAAACAGGAACTAATTTATTGACTCAGTAAAACAAGATAAAGCAAAATAATTAATTAATTAAGTAAGCTGCACTAATTTTTAACACTCCCCCGTAGTGCATGCTTATGATCGACAACTCCAAGGGCAACCCTGAAACTTTCAAACTTTGGTTTTACCAAAGCCTTTGTAAATATATTTGCTACTTGATCATTTGTAGAGATTCCCTTTAACTCAATTTCTTGATCCAACACTTTCTCCCAAAAGTAGTGATGACAAACTTCAATATGCTTTGTTCTGCTATGGAAAATTGGATTTGATGCAAGTTTAATGGCACTTTCATTATCGCAATTAATTTGGACAACATAATCAATCTTGCACAGTATATCTTCTATTAACCTCTTCAACCACATACATTCTTGTGCAACCATAGTTGATGCCACATATTCAGCTTCAGTGCCAGATAAAGCCACTACTAACTGCTTTTTACTACACCAGGATATCATAACAGAACCAGTACTAAAACAATAACCTGAAGTCGAATGTCTATCATTTGCATCTCCAACCCAATCTGCATCAGTAAAACCAGTTAAAAGAAAATTTTCTAGCCTTTTGTACATGATACCATAATCAAGTGAGCCTTTTACATGACGAAGAATTCTTCTTGCTGCATCTAAGTGAGATGTTCTTGGATTCTACATAAATTGTTAAACTCTACCAACAGAATAAGCTATGTCAGGCCTTATGATAGTTAAATAGATTAAACTACAAACAAGTTGTTGAAAACTTTTGGCATCCTTTAATGGTTTCCCTTCGTCTTTCATAAGTTTTAGATTCAGCTTCCATCGGAGTGGCTTTTGGTTTCGACTCCCCCGTACTAAAACGTTGCAGCAACTTCCTTGCATACCCTTTTTGAGAAATGAAATACCCCTAATCTGATTTTTCAATTTCTAGATCGAGAAAGCAACTAGCCTCTCCCAAGCTTCTCATCTCAAATCGAACAGAAAGCTCATTTTCCAGCTTAGAAATTTCAGTTTCATTATTGCCAGTAATTATCATATCATCCACATATAACAGAACCAACAAATGCAAATTTGATTTTGATTTAATAAACAAACTTGAATTTGCATCAAAAACTTTGAAGCCACAAAATATGAAGTATTGAGCAACTTTACCATACCAAGAACGCAGTACTTGTTTAAAACCGCATAATGCCTTCTTTAATCGACAAACATGATGAGGATATTGCTTTGAAATATATCCTTTAGGCTGCTCTATAAAAACTTCATGATCCAGCTCTCCATAAAGGAAGGCATTCTTTACATCAAGTTGCCACAACTTCCAATTTTTTAATGCTGCAAGAGAAAAAATGGTTCTTATAGTTACCATTTTAGCAACCGGGCTGAATGTCTCTTCGTAATCTAATCCATAACTTTGAGAGAAACCACGCGCAACAAGTCGAACTTTGCATCTATCAACAGTCCCATCTAAATTTTTCTTCAACCGGTAAACCCATTTACAAGTGATTGGCTCACAGTTTTCTGGTTTTGGTACCAACTCCCATGTCTCATTCTTTTTCAAAGCTTCAAGCTCTTCTTCCATAGCTGCTTCCCATTTTGGATGACCTTTGGCTTCTTCATAATTTTCTGGTTCTTCATCCAATGCTCCAATAAAGAAGCATGAGGTAACACTGCAGTGATTAAGTTGCAACTCATAATCTTGAAGATAGTCAGGTTGTCTTCTCTCCCTTACTAACCTTCTTCTACCTTGTTCTAGGCTGCTTGAATTTGAATTACGTGGTGTTGAAGATTCATCATTGTTTGAATTTTGAAAGTCTCTACCAGGAATCTGTTGCACACTTTCTTTGAAACTCATCCAAATTGACTTCTTGAATTGAGAAATTTAGGGCAAAATAATAGGTGGATACTTCCATCAAACACAACATCTCTAGAAGTGATACACTTTTTAGTTTCTGGATCCATAAACCTCCATCCTTTCCTACATGAATCATAGCCAACGAAAACACACTTCTTGACTTTTGGGTCAAGTTTGGTTCGATTAAATTTTGGAATATAGATATAACATACTGAACCAAATACACGGAAATAATTTACATTTGGCTTTACACCATATAAAAGGAGTTTTTTCTTTACTTGGCCAAGGAGGTAAAGGATTAATTACGTGGGATGCACATTGAATAGCTTCAACTCAAAGCTCTTGAGGAAGATTTTTGTCGTGCAGCCATAAAAGACTCGTAGAGACAAGATGAGCTAATTTCCTTTTTGAAACACCATTCTGCTGAAGAGTATTGGGACATGTCATTTGCTTCAAAATGCCATTATTATCACAATATTGAAAGAAATCGTCTGACATGTATCCTCCTCCATTGTCACTTGCTAGACACTTGACTTTCTTTCCGAACTATTTTTCTATAGCATCATTGAATTCAACAAACTTCGATAATGATTCACTCTTCTCCTTCAAGAATTTCACCCATGTGTACCTTGAAAAATCATCCACCAACACCATCGCATAGCGATATCCACTGTAACTAGGTGTTTTTGTTGGTCCCATCAAATCTGTATGCATCAGATCAAACATAGTAGATCTTCGATTCGATGATTTGTCAAAAGGAAGACGGTGTGGTTTACCAAACTGGCAGCCTTGACAAACTACATTTTCATGAACATTTTGTAAAGCTGGTATCCCGTCAATCAATTTCCTTGAAGAAATTTGCTTCAACAATTGATAGCCTAAATGTCTCAATCGAGCGTGCCAAATTGCTGGGCTATCAGTTTGACTTGTCTTCTTCACATAGGCTTCTCCCACTGTCATAACAAATAAGGAACCTTTTTTCTCACCAGTTAAAATAACATCAGCAGCTACATTCTTCATATTATCAAGAACTTTAACATATTTCCCACAATTCATAATTTGAGAAACCGAAATTAAATTTCTTTTCAAACCTGGTACATGGAAAACATCATTTAGCTTGATGTTTTTTGTATCATTAACACCAATCTTCACAACTCCTTCATTTGCTACTAGATATATTGAGTTGTCAGCCGTAACTATAACTCGTTCTCCATTATGTCAGCGCAATTCTAAAAGTAAGGAATTATTTCTAGTTACATGATGAGAACAACCAGAATCAATGATCCACTCTTGCTTGGAGCTTTGATTATTAAAGAGGGCATAATCTGGAGTTGATTTGACAGCGACATCGCCCCTTTCTTTAGCCACTTCTATTGTGAAACAATGGTCCCATTCCAGCTATTCCTCCTCTTCATCTTCACTAACAACGTTTGCTTTGGAGAGCTTTACACGACAATTTCTCCTAATATGGCCCAGCTTTCCACACTTATAACACTTGATGGATCTATTGCTTTGTGAGTTATACTCCTTGTTCGTTTCTTCATCGTGATCATCCGGAGTTAACTTTCCTTTTGAGAAAAGAACATCATTACGTTCAGGGTTGAATGCTTTGGCCATTTGTTTAGCCAAAGCCTCTTACAAAGAAGACTCTCCAAATGTTCAATTGATGGTTGATTCGCCCATCCTTGAATAGAGGTGATGAACGGATTATACTCCTTATTTAAACCGCGAATGAGAAATCTTCTTAAACGAGCTTCACTGATCTTCTCATCCGCATCCAATTCAGAAATCTCAGCACAAATGTTTTTTACCCGCAAGAAATATTCTGCAATTTACAGACCTCCTTGTGTTGTCGTTGCTAATTCATTTTCCAATAATTGCAGCCTTTTTGTATCTTTCTTAGAGAATAACCTTTCAAGAGTTTCTCAAACTTGCGTTGGAGAACTAATATTACGAACTTGATCAATGAGCTCTTTGCTAATTGAAGTCTTTAAAGCAAAGAGAGCCTTTCCACATTTAATCTTCCATTTTCTTCGAGGCTCAGCATTATCCGGTGTGTCAATTGGAATCTTTGCATCCGAACCAAGCACAAGTTCCCACAAGTGCTGGCCTTGAAGATAAGCCTCCATACATAGTCTCCAATACGTATAGTTTGTGCCCACAAGTTTTTCAAAACTACTTTGTTCGTTTCCTCCGTTCAACGACTCCATATTGCAAATTAAAAAGTTCCCTCTCAAATCTTACTTTGATACTATAAAACAAAACAAAAGGGAACATATAGCAGTATATAGAAGAAACAACAACAAAAAAAAGCTTTCTTTTTTTGGAAAGACTTGAACTGACAAAAAAAAAATCTTTTTTGTTGAATAACTTGAAGTGAGAAATTACATAAGATATATAGTCAAATTAATAACGTTAACTTGCTAAAAAGACTCCAACGACTTTGAAAAAATAATCCCACTATTACCGACTTAAGTAACACGATTTTATATACCTATCAAATGGGAACTAATTTATTAACTCAGTAAAACAAGATAAAGCAAAATAATTAATTAATTAAGTAAGCTGCAATAATTTTTAACACGTCAGACCCAGTTGCACCCGCAGCCAAACGGCCAGATGCAGTCAAAATTTTTAGAGTTGAGTTGACCGAATAAGTTAAAGTCAAATAACTAAATGAAAAATAAATCAGAATGTAAAGGCATTACTTAAACCCTGAAATTCTTACAACACCGGAAATCGTTTGGTAAAACCTAAACCCTTTCCCTCTTCCTCTCAGTTCACTAATCTCTCCAGTCACCACTAATGGCAGAGATCAAGCTCTCTGAATCTCGGGATCTAACCCGAATCGAGAGAATAGGAGCCCATTCTCACATCCGCGGCCTAGGCCTCGACTCCGCGCTAGAGCCGCGCGCAGTCTCTGAAGGCATGGTTGGCCAAACTGCCGCTCGAAAAGCCGCCGGCGTTATTCTTCAAATGATAAAGGAGGGGAAAATCGCGGGTCGGGCCGTCCTCCTTGCCGGTCAACCGGGAACGGGCAAGACCGCCATAGCCATGGGAATGGCCAAGTCACTCGGCCTCGAAACCCCATTTGCTATGATCTCCGCTAGCGAAATCTTCTCTCTCGAAATGTCCAAAACTGAAGCCCTAATGCAAGCATTTCGTAAAGCAATCGGCGTGAGAATCAAGGAGGAGGCGGAGGTGATCGAAGGTGAGGTCGTTGAAATTCAAATTGACCGGCCGGCGGTGACTGGAGCAGCGTCTAAGACGGGAAAGTTGACGTTGAAGACGACGGAGATGGAGACAGTGTATGATTTGGGGGTGAAGATGATAGAGGCGTTAGGGAATGAGAAAGTGCAGGGTGGTGATGTGATTGCGATTGATAAAGCTTCAGGGAAGATTACGAAGCTTGGGAGGTCGTTTTCAAGGTCTAGGGATTACGATGCAATGGGCCCTCAGGTGAAGTTTGTGCAGTGTCCTGATGGGGAGTTGCAGAAGAGGAAAGAGGTAGTGCATTGCGTGACACTTCATGAGATTGATGTCATTAATAGCAGGTAAAGTTTGTGTCTTTTGCCTTGTGGTTCGCTTGATGCCATTGAAGTTGGGTGATTGATGCTTGGTTGACATAAGACTGTTAAGTTCTATGGATGTTCTATGGTTTTCTTGTGGCTACTTAAAGGAGTTTAAAGTTACATGATGGTTTATGGCAAGCAAAACTATTCATTTGCTATATTGGTGTGTTTTTGTGATGAATTATAGAACTGCAACCGTATATATCCACGTACGAGCTGGTCTTGTTGCAAGAGGTCTTCCTTTTAACCATTAGAATGCCTTAAAGGTTTGTTTTTCAAGTATTTTATAGATGGTTGGGTCTTTCTAAAACTTAGATGGAACCTGTCATAGTGCAGTTTTGTCCTTGATAGGAATTCCTTGCGTCAGTCTCAGTTTGTCTGTGCCACCGTCTGCTTGGATTCAGGGATAAGAAGTCTTATTTATCCCCATGTGTTATACGCTTCTGATACAGACACATTTCACTTTTCTATCATGATTTTTTTTTCTGAGTACTTAATAGAGAAAACAAAAGTAATAATACATTTAGCAGCAACGTGAATAATATAGGTGTTCATGCCTAGATTGAATATTACTACAGCAAAATAACTCCTTGTTTTTTGCAAATTGGACAACGATATCAACCATCTGAGTTGCTATTAGTTATCCTTGTCACAAGATGAAGCTTTGCAACCACTTTTTTTCATATACGAGATGGATGAAAGTGTTTGGAAAAATGTATGAAGTCGCAGAAAATAAAAAGATTTAGGACTGGCTTTTGATCAAGATTTTAGAATTTTGAAGATTTTTGCCTGGGAATTTATAGTGTCGATTTGAAAGTGGTTTCCACAATGGTATTCACTTATTGTGATTGATATAAAGAGCCGCATCCTTCGAGGAATCTCTAGACTCTTTTTAAGTATCTCACTGGCAGCCATCTTGATTTTGACATTTACCTGAACATCTTTTTCCATCTTTATCAGTCTGTGGACCAAATCCTTGTTGCATAGACTCAGTATCACCTGTATGTTATTTGTCCATTATTATCACTAGCTCATCTTCTACTTTCAGAACACAGGGATTTCTAGCTCTTTTCACTGGGGATACTGGTGAAATCCGTGCAGAGGTGAGAGAGCAGATTGACACTAAGGTAGCTGAATGGCAAGAGGAGGGTAAAGCAGAGATTGTACCAGGTGTCCTTTTCATTGATGAAGTGCATATGCTTGATATAGAGTGCTTCTCCTTTCTCAATCGTGCTCTCGAGAATGAGATGGCACCAATATTAGTTGTGGCTAGTAACAGAGGGATCACTGCAATTCGAGGGACAAATTACAAGTCTCCACATGGGATTCCGATAGATCTCCTGGATCGATTGCTTATTATATGCACTCAACCATATACAAAGGATGAAATTAGCCAGATTGTGGACATAAGATGCCAAGAAGAAAATGTGGAGATCACCGAAGAGGCAAAGGCCTTACTAACACATATTGGAGCAGAAACATCCTTGAGATACGCTATCCATCTCATAACAGCTTCTGCATTGGCCAGCCAGAAGCGAAAAGGAAAGATCGTGGAAACTGAGGATATTACAAGAGTTTACAATCTTTTCCTGGATGTAAAGAGATCAACACAGTACCTAATAGAGTATCAGAATCAGTACATGTTTAACGAAGCACCAATAGGTGACAATGAGGACGATGATGCGGATGCAATTTTGTCTTGAAGTTCATATTGACGTGGAGATTCTATGCTTGGTCTTGAATCCTTTTTATAAAACTTGGGACCATGATTTCTGTAAACTTCAAACGATTCTTTGGCTTCCATGTGCAGCGAAAAGTTTGTGATGTTTATTAAGTGCAGCGAAGCAGGCCGGCTGTTTGAGGTTTTGCATTGATTAATGGGCATTAAACAAACAACACTACCCGACCATCTCCCGATTTCGATGACTAATGAGTTATTTGATAAACTAAAGAGAGCTCGTCTAATCTCAAAATTGGATTTAAAGTAGGGGCGTTACCAGATAAAGGTGAAACATCTTCTTGAGCAGTGATTGGTGTTAGAAGAGCATCAAAAGTGGCTGACCATTATTAGGTTTTAACTTTCAAAATGAATATAAACCCGGGGAAGAAAACAAGGCAGCTGATGCGCTATCTAGAATACCTTCACCACTGAATATTACAGTTTATCAATGTTTACATGTGACTGAGTTGATGGCATAAGTAAGCCAAGATGAAGAACTGAGGGCCCTTAAAGAGGCATTAAAGATGAAGAACTGAGGGCCCTTAAAGAGGCATTAGGTGTTTATCCATTAGTAAGCCTTTGCCAATTCTGGAACAAGTGTGGGAGGATGTTGTAACTTGTAATGAACTTTAATATGATGAGTTCAAAGCTATTATGGTGATTGTGGACCGATTTAGTAAGTTTCTGCACGTCTGAAGCATCCCTTTATGGCCAGTTAACTTACAACGTCGTGGAGAGAAAGAAGAAAGCCCAAGTGTCATATTGTTAACTTACAATGTGTCTTGTCCCCCTCCCCTTTTCGTGTGGAGATGTTGAAGATGATTCCAAACTAAAAGTCTGAATCTTTCCAGACAGGCAATAATGTTGATTAACAAAACTTTAAGGTTTGCTTAATTACAGGCTTTGGAATCCAATTGTTTGATAATTCAAAACTTAGCTTAATGTGAAGCTTGATCATAACAGAACCTTCATGGGTAAGATATTAAAGCAAGGCTATGGGATCAAATAGCCTAAAGCAAGCTAGTTGCTCGTAAGGGGTCATCCTAAGCTTGTGGAAACACAAGTGGAAGTGCTTCCCTCCAACCAATTATATTGTTTAAACAACATCATTCCCCCATTATAGACATATCTAACATTAAGCGTCAATCATGCCCTTGAACCCTCAAAAGTACACTTGACCACCCTCTTTTGAATAATTATGCTCATAAAGTCCAAAAAGCATTCACAATGCAATAAATAAAAGATCCTCTCACATGTTAGATACCCACCCATGCAAAACATTGCCTTTCTCAAGCTCCATGCTTTTATTCTTTTTTTTTTCTTTTTAATAATATGCAAAATAAAATAAATATGGGTTGGGACTTGGGATGAACTAAACCTCGTTTCTTTATTATTGTAAAAACTAATATAAAGTTTAAAAAAAAAACAATCTAATTTTAAACACTTCCTCTTTTCCATGTATAAACAAACCAAACCGTTGAACATTGTTTTGGTCTTTCACCATGGTCCCTCATCAGGGTAATCAAACGGCGTCTCCGTCACCGTTTGAGAATCCAGTAGATCCGGGTGCACAAACCCATACTTCCTCAGCACCTGATTGTCCGCGAAATTCAAAGCTTTGACCATCCCATTCCAGCAACTCTCGCCCGCGTACATCTGATTGTGGTCCCCACTGCAAGGTTGGCACCCCGTGAAATGTGTGACGAACGGCCGTCTATAACTCCCCTTTCCGTTACCCCAACCCCTCAGGTTCCGCTCCCTAAACGCACCGTATTGCTCGCTCACCTTCTCGGCGTGACGCCTCCTCAACCTCCCGTCTTCTCTCTCCATCTCGGTGTACTTCTCCGTTATGTTGGCCAGCGTCGGTAGTATATCTACCCAATATCCTTCAAAATAGTACTCTCCCTCCAAGTAAATCTTGTCCGTTAAACTCTTGTCTTGATGGATGAGATAAATCAGACCCGTCTGATCGTCCGATTCTGGGAAGAGCTTGTCCTTGAAAATTGACCGTTGGATTTCACCCCATTTAGGGTAATCCCGGCTCATGGGGCCCATGTTGGCCCAGGTGTCCATGAAGTCCATGGACCACTGGCAGTTCCTGATCAGAAACACCCCGGCGTTT
Organism: Erythroxylum rufum; assembly: GCA_027478365.1. Taxonomy (NCBI): domain Eukaryota; kingdom Viridiplantae; phylum Streptophyta; class Magnoliopsida; order Malpighiales; family Erythroxylaceae; genus Erythroxylum; species Erythroxylum rufum. The sequence goes on along the minus strand of JANIHZ010000208.1, from coordinate 58,922,163 downwards.
AACGCCGTCCAACTCTTCTTCTCGTAAATCAGCTTAGCCCAACCGTGGACCACAATATTGTGGTTCTTGTAGTCGTACCGTCGTAGCGGTAGCTTGTACTCCATGTCGGTAAACATCGCGTCCGAGTCGACCCACCAGATCCACCCGGCCTCCGGGTGAGCTAACATCGCCGCTCTAACCACCGGTAGCTTTGCCCAGAAAGTCTTCATCTTTGGGTGAAGCAATACGTTGTTGTAGAATATATCGATACCGTGGATCCTACAGTAGTCTACTTTGTTCTTGAAAAACCTTAAGAGTAAATGATCGCCAATAGGGTTCTTGCATGGCGTCGGTTGAGAACCAGTGACCATAACGACGCGGTCACGTGCTCCGGCAGCAAACGTAGGGTGGTGTTTGAGCCACTCTTTTCTCTTCTCGTCCCAGTTCTTGACGGGCTTTTCTATGGAGTATCTGAGTTCTGGGTCGTCGTAGAAAGTGGGTTCTGGTGGGTCGTAGCCAAGGTTAACAGCGGGTTGGCCGTGGAGACATTTTGTTGAGACGGAACCAACATTCGACGTCGAACCGGTGACAGTGGGATCTATGCTGTGAGTGAAGTTAGGACCAGCGAAGGACCAAAAAGACCAGACCATTAAGAACGCGAGCAATGATCCGCCAAGGTAGATAAACCCATCATTGAGACACGAAAAAGTGGACTTGTTTCGAGCGTTCGATTTCGCCATCGGAGAGTGCTGAGACTTGGAAACTTCTGGCACGACCATTTTCAATGATGTTAATAACTTACTCGGATAACTACAAACAAAAGCTTTAGAGCTTGCTCTCGTCTGTCTTGCGTCGACTAGCGGACAGATGGTGCCTTATAAGAGCTTGAAACGTTGCTTTCTTAGTCTCCATCACGCAACTCCCAGCCTAAATTTAGCAGAGAAAAACCATTACAACGGGTAGAGATACGATACAATCCAATCTGATCAAACTTTAATGTTCTTGTACTTTCTTACTTAAAGACGGGTTTAGGTCAGAGAGTGCAAGCGAGTGAGTGTTACAGTGTGTTAATTTTACTTAGTTATAAGAGCGCGGAGGAGGCTAAAATGCGCAGGGATGGAAAGATAAAGCGTAAACTACGGTGCGGTGGGGTCCGCTTCCTTCTCTTTAACTTTGCTGCTTCTTCCTATAAATAAGGTGTTTGGGTGTGGAAGATTCTGGGATTGACACGTGGAATGGTGCACGTGATTGGGATTGTCTAAGCGACAGTCGTTTTTGTCGGGTGGCTTAGATTGCGTAGATCAGTGCATAATCTCCGTGAATAGTGTTCGGAGTGTCGGCTTTCAGGTATTGTTTTTTATTTAATCATGAGTTATTTAAAATTATATAAATAATTCTTAAAAAGTAGAATTACTGAGTTTTTAAATTCTTATATATTCAAATTTATTTTATTTATAATTTATTATTAATTATTTAGTAAAACAGGATAATAATAGCTCAGGAGCTTTAGTCCTGTCTTAGTCCATCTACCATAGGAATCCTGATGTCATGATCTTTCCTAACAAAGAAACCGAACAGGAAGATCGGACCGCCTGTTTGACCGTAATCATCGGAAACTAGTTAAGGAAAAGCTAACCTTTTAAGTGTTTGATGGTTTTGCAACTACAAAATGGGAACTTAGAATGATATTTTCATCATATTCGCCTTAAATTGTTATGTCAATTTCTTCTATTAATCGCATTGCACCCATCACATGTCATTGATAGGTCTATTCCCTTACCTATGAGCTTGTCGACTGGTCCAAAAACCTATGTCAGGTCAACAAACTTCCCGGTGAAGACTGAAGAGAGCTCTAAAAGTGAGACTAAAAGAGACAAAAGCGGGTAGCAGGGGAGTAAGGCCTACATGCATGTGAGGGATTTAAAGGTAGGGAATATCCTTTGCAGACAGTTTCTGCAAACTCATGTGCCTTCACTGACCAATTCAAAAACCAGTTTTAGATTTTGATGATGATGGGCAATGGAGCTGCCATTAGTTTTTGCATCATACCTAATTAACCTTTGTTATTTATACAAAGTCTCTCTACTAGTTAGAAGAAGTACTTCCCTAAATCTCACATTCCAGCTGAATTCATACTGTAAGCAATATTTATACAATCAAGGGTACAATGAAATGATCATGATACAGGACTTACAGGATTTACTTAACATCCTTCCAGGTCTCGCCACCTGAGGTAAACGACCGCTGCACGATAATGAGCATATGCTCCAGCAACCACAAGTACATGAAAGAGTTGGTGGCTGTGACCTGCAATGTCAAATTTCCCGGGCATCCATCGTTCAGGAATCCTTGCGGCATAAAACAGTACTCCAATTCCATACAACAGCCCCATCAAAACTTCGTAGCCGGTCGTATGGAGTGCCTCTGGCAGGGTCCAATACAATATTAGCTTGTGCAGAATCGGTAGCAATCCGCACAAACCCATGCCTGAGAAGAGGCATACACGAGTTGTGCGGAACTCAGGTGTTTGAAACATGGGGAGCAGAGAAAACAAGACTGTGGCAATTCCGAAAATAGTTATGAACCCCATGTAAAGGTTGCAGAAGAATGGATAACACATGAAGGAGTAGTAGACAGTAGGGTAAAAGGAAGTTGATATCAGCGCAGCAATTCCAGCATAGTCAAGCCTGAGCATAATACATGATAGCGTCTCAGAGTGACAAGAAAGAAGGTGAAAAATACTGCTAGCAAGCAAGCAAAACATGGCTCCGCCCAAGAAAGCGAAGAACGGCCATCGGGTAATCGGCCTGACCATCAGGGGTGTTATTATGTTTGCCACATCATCTGTCATATTACGCTGCATTTGGTCATGAAGAACACAAGTTGAATAATTAACTAGGGAGAAAATGGAATTCTCTGGTGCAAGATTTTTCCTATACTCTAGATCAGATATTTGATAAATGGAATATAAAAGAACGAAACATTACCATGACTACACAAACATCTGTGGAGTTGCCAAGTGAGAAACACTCAGGCAAACAATTATAGAGAAGCTGCACAACATGCCATCTTGAAGGAGAAGAAATCAGATCCATAGAAGGTAAGGTTGACTTCAATTCATCCCTTAGTCTGTGCAGATCAGGCATGTGGGGAAAAGAAGGGAGACATGCAAGTAATTTGTGCAAATCAGCCTTCAAAACCTCCGGCAGCTGTAGAGAATGGAGATCAACAACTGTTGGTACTTTCATTGCAGTGTATATGGTCAGAGAAAGGAATAGTAAGAACCCAATCAAATGCCTGCAAGAAATAATAGTTAAACCCCAAGAAAGTTACCCTTCAAGCCAATAACAGAATGTATTTCTTCAACAACTGCAGAACTTCCAGGTAATAAAAGATTAAACAAGATAAATTACATATAGCAGCCATAAATCTATATAGCATCACAGAATTGTTGTTCCCGGGATTCAATGTTCAATTGTTCATATATCTAAGATATAGACACGATTAAAGAAAACAGACAGGTTGCAATTTATGATATGGTTCAGCTAATGTCTTCATGAAATACTCTTCGAAAATGGGATGTAAAAAGATCTAATTCCATTATGGGACACTATGCTCCCTCATATCTGATGGCATGGCTACTCTGTTTTCTCTCATAAAATCCTAATTAGTATTATGCATCTGAAATGTTCCTACAGATTGATTAAGAGCATTTGCTCGTATCTGAAGACATCTGTTGGCATTCCATTTGGACTCTCATCCGCGTTGACAAAAAAGTTCCACCATAATGAAATCTGCACCTTTCCGACTAGTCAGTGATCCTCTTCGAGTGAGCGATAATAAAGCAGTAAGTCCAACAACTGATCCTCTTCATAGAAACTCGTAACCTCATAATTAGTATTTCAAAATCATCATGACCCTTTAAGGTTATGAAGCGTTCATTCTCTAGGTTCCCTACAATTTCTTATTTCAGAGGTTAAGTAACAACCACAAAAGCATAGAACCAAACTAAAAGCCAAAACAATCATGAACATTGAAGCCAAAAAAAGAATTCAGGCGATTGATCTTCCAGCAATCCTAACATCTCACAATCCAAAGTCCAAACACAAGTCAAAACCCAAGCAAATAACCACAGGTACATAAAAGAATTCTACTTTCTTTTTTGAGAATATTGTTGCATGAGAGAGGAAACTTACGTCCAAATATTTAATGTCTCATTGTGGATAGAGAAGATACTAAGCAAAGCCTCCTTCAAGGGCCAATTAGCTCGGTAGTGGCCCAAAATGTACTCGTTGTCCCTTAAATAATCTGGCAAAGAATGGTACTCTACCAACTGATACTTTACTTTCTTCCATAGTCTCCTGCCTTTCCCCTTCTTAGATGAGCTTACTTGATGCATTTCTAATGTTTCAGATATCACCTTAGAATCCTCAGCGGGTAGTCTTACACCTTCCATCCTAAGTCAGAACCAACATAAACGTTGCAGAGGTCAAAAAGAATCCGACTTTTAGAACCAACGTAGATAAATAGTTACTAAAAACCATAAACATACACCAAGCTCAATTTTAACAACTCCACATAAACCATGCTACTCCAACTCAACTATATAGGGAGGCAATCCACAAATGCATTCAAAAAGAACAGAAAAAGCAAACGAAACCCAGGAACCGAAACAAAGAGCTAGTTCCTGAAATAAGAACAACCCAGATGGGGTCTCTGCAGAAAGATTGAATGTTGAGTTATAATTCGCGGGCGGATATAACAAACGTCGTGGTAAACTCAAAAGGTGAAGCCAAGAAAATGGGAACCAAGTACGAGAAAAAAAATCCTAAATACTAGATGTAAAGGAGCTTGAATTCTAACCATTAACCAAAGGACAAACTCCCGCCAAAAGCAACACGAAGACAGGAACTTTGAAGAACCCCACTATGGAAAACATTGCCTTTTAAAGATGAAGAAAGAAATGGAGGGAAGAAGGGCATTGGCAATAGAGAAAGGAAGATGCTGTCAGCAGATTCGGAGACGTCAAAGATGGGTTCCTTGTAGTTGTCACTCGACTTGCCAGTTTGGCACTAATTTTCCTACGATAAGCTATCGAAGGAAGCAAATTGCTCACTCTTTACTTGTGTTTTTGTGTAAATTGTAGTTTATGGAAAGGTCATTGTCATTAAAATGACATCATAATTGTCCAGATTTGTATCTGTGATTCTGTGATTCTGAGCACCAGACAACACAGAATCGTCAAAAACTCCAACACGATACAAACGTTGACTACGGTAAGAATTATGTCGATGTCTTGTTGAAGGGGAGGTGTATCATGTTCTAATTTTGTTTCGTTCCAATTTGTCTCATCCACGAATTTTTTGCATCTTAATTTTGTTTGAACGCTATTCTAATTTATCTCATTCACGTATTTATATAAATCTTACATAAATATATAAATGAGTTAAATTAAAATAGTACTGAAACAACAAAAGTAAAACAAGTGATCTGACTCTTTAAATAAAAATATATTATTTAAAAAAAAATAGATTTGTAACTAATAATAAGTATTAATTTTCTTCAACTATTTTAAATATTTATAATCAATTGATTATTTTTTGAATATAAGGAAAATTTAAACATACAAACTTATTTTCCTTTTTTGATGAATTCAAATAAATGTAGTTCCTCAATCATTGACCTTTTTTTTTATAATTCAATATGTAATTTATAAATTTAATGTTGTTATATCTACACGAAAACATAAATTAACCATTTAAAAAATTGTTTAAAGGGAAATATAATATTAGAATGAAGTTTGATCGAAGTAAGTAATATATTAAAAGAAAAGGATAAGGGAGATTTAACAATTAAACGTTAAGAGGAAAATATATAATAACGATGAAAATGATAGTTAATAAACCAATCCTACTCACAAAATCCCTCGTGAGTCGTGCTAAGAGATAATGCTGACGACAGGTTGCTTAAGTATAAACATCTCCAACTCATCGGATCCGATCCCTTGACTACACGTGAACACGCCTCTTAGTTTTTTTATGGAGTGTTTTGGAAGTTGAATTTTTTTCATAATATATCCTAATTTTTAACTTAATTATTCTTCCAATGATTTACTCAACCTCTAATTAAATATATGTCTTGATTATATTTAATCTCTTTAACAAATTCAACAATGAGTATAACCATCCTATGAGTAGATTTGGCAATAAGTCAAGTTGGATCAAGACGAAATATGATATCATTTTAGTTTCACTTTTTAAAATGACAACATTTTGAGAAAACAATTTGGGTTACGCTTTGAGTCAATTTCTCAAATTCAAGTTTGGTTTTAAAACTAGTTAACTTAGACCATCGCTGCCTATTATTATGATGGAAAGAAGAAATTTTGATTAGCTTATTTGGGAAAACTTCAAGCAAATAATTAGATGAAATTTTGAACAGTCATTCCAATATTTTTTAAAATAAGTTATGCAAAATCCTCCATCACTTCACTTTGTTGATTGATTTAAGGACGTATAAAGGGAATAATCAATCATAATTGGAGATTTGTTGCATTCCGCCACACCTTTGAGAATAAATCAAATTGTTTTATTGAAAGTTCAACCGGTACATTCAATGTCTTATAAATGAAGGCCTATATCCCTGTGCCAAGTATATGCATGTTGTGTATAGATCATATATACATGTTACAAATTTGAAGTATTTTGGAAAAAACATAGGTGCTTTCTTGGAAGTATACGGGTGAACCTGACTTGAGACACCAATATATCCTAGTGTATATTGAGACATCGATATATCCTAGTATGTATTCCTTTCTCCAAATTGGAGATAAAGACACAGGCAAAAGAATTTGATGTGATAGAGGTTTCTGATAGGAGGAACCGAGGTTTCCTAAGAAATACAACATAAAGTGAAATCCTCCTCAATTTGCTGGAATATTTTAAGAGCGTTTAAGTAAGATAAAACAAGCAACAAAACGCAAACAAAAGAACATCAACAATTTTTATGTTGAAAAACCCCTTCAATGCGAAGAGGAAAAACCACAGGACTTACAAGTCCAGCTCCAAAACTCCACTATCATTAATCAAAAGTATAATGCAATATTCAACAAGTACATCATTGAGATATGGCCTTTAACAAACAATAAAAGCACCAAATCCTAAAACAGATAACAAAGTCTGTGAAAAACTTCACCAAAAATAGCAGCAGTTTTATGAAATTTACTACTAAATATCTAACAATAAAAATCCAATCTCTACTATTCAGAATGTATATTAGGAAGTCGACTACCTCCGGTTAAAACTTCAGGCCAATCAGACAATGTTTCGACCTTCGATAATGCATTTAATCATGACTGCTTTGTGCAGAATCTTGCTGAAAAATTCCTGCAAAAATTATGCCCACTTTTGTCACCAAAAAAAACTGCTAAAATTACTCCTAATAGTGCTTAAATAGTTATGGCAAATCTCTAATTAGCCTTAAGACATTACCTATTAGTCTTAGGCTTTTTCCACATAAGTTGGGAACCCAAAAAACCCACTTCACTGCATTCCAATGTTTCTCTCAGGATTTGAGAGAAACCAACACGGTACCATTCGCATGAGCTATATCAGGTTTCGTGCACACCATTACATACGTCAGACTACCAACAGCAGATGAATAAGGAACCTTCATCACGTCTTTCTTCTCTTTATCAATAGAGGGACTCTGCTTGATAGTCAACTTCATATGCGTTGCAAGAGGAGTGCTAACCTTTCTAGCCTTCTCTATCTGAAATCTTTAAAGCACCTTTTCAATGTACTTCTCTTGTGATAGCCAAAGTTTCATTACTTTTCTATTATGCAAAATTCTTATACCTAGAATTTGCGTTGCTAGTCCCAAATCCTTTATAATAAATGACTTGCTCAATTCCTGCTTTAATCTGGCAATTCTAGAACCACTTTGACCATCAATAAGCATGCCACCATCATAAAGCAACAAAATAATGAAATCATCATGTGCAAACCTTTGTATAAACACAATGATCAGCAGTGGTCTTCTTGTAGCCTTATTGTTGCATAACAAACTCAAACTTCTTATACCACACTCTCGGAGCTTGTTTCAAGCCGTACAAGCTCTTCTTCAACTTACACACATAATCCTCTTTACCTTTTACCCAAAACCCTTCAGGTTGGTCCATATAAATTTCTTCATCCAAATCACCATGAAGAAAAGAAGTCTTCACATTCATTTGCTCAATCTTTAAGTCAAGGCATGTAGCTAACCCCAACACAGTACGGATTGAAGACATTTTAACCACGGGCGAAAAGTTCTTTTCAAAATCAACTCCTCTCTTTTAACGGAAACCCTTAACAACCAACCTTGTTTTGTATCTTAGTTTAGAGGAACCCTTCTCCTGCTTCAATTTATAAATCCACCTATTCTTTAAAGCCTTTTTACCCTTTGGTAACTTCACTAACTCAAAGGTGTTATTATCGTGTAAGGACTTCATCTCATCCTTTATAATACAAACCGATTACTACTTGTCTACACTTTCCATAGATTTTTCAAAGCATTCAAGCTCTCACCTGTTAGTAAAAAGCACATATTCATCTAGGGAATATCTAGTAGACTGTTGTCTAACTCTTGTAGATCTTTTAAGTATAGCTTTTTGTGGATTTGTTATAGAGGGTTGACCATCATCAACATCATTTGTAGGATTATGCAAGTCACCATCATACTGGTCATCAATGATATCATCATGCTACATATCAGTCTTAACTCCTCCACCAACTCTAGTAGGCAACTGTGACATAGGAACTAGATCAAAATCTGTGAGGTCACTCTGAATATGAGAATTAGACTTCTTTGCCTTCTCAATATCATCAATGGTTGGGTCTTCGTGAAACAAACATCATAATTTCTCACAAGCTTCTTCTCAGCAAGATCATAAAGCATCTAACCAAACTTATCCTGACCATAGCCAATAAAGATGCATTGTTTAGCTTTGGTATCCAACTTTGACCTCTCATTTTTTGGAACATAAACATGAGCCTTATAACCAAATACCCTCAAATGATCATAAGAGGTATTTTTACCAATCCAATACCTCACTTTATTGATCAATTTAAGTACGTGTGAAGGGAAGAATTGGTCACAATTAGGGATTTGTTGCATTCCGTCACACCTTCGAGCATAAATCAAATTATTTTATTAAAAGTTGCACCCGTACATTAAATGTCCTATAAATAAAGGCATATCATCCACCTGCCAAGTATATGCATGTTGTGTATGGCTTATATACAAATGTTACAAATTTGAAGTGTTTAGGGAAGAACATAGGTGTTTTCTTGGAAGTCTATGGGTGAATTTGACTTGAGACATCGATGTATCCTAGCGTGTATTAATGGAAAAAAAATACAAATTATATCCCACAGGTAAAATAAGCAAGGAAATAATAAACAAAAATTTAATTGATTTACCATTTAATTTGAGCTACGTTCACAGGTCAAACTCAGAATTAATTTTCCACTAACAAAAATAGCAGGTACAGAAAGTGAAAAATGACACAATAAAATAGCGGCACTCGCACACAAATTGTTTCCAAAATTTATTATTCCTAAGATAATATCCTCACTATTTGTCACTGACCCTTTTTAGGAAAAAGTGTCCTTAAAATACCCAAAGCACTTTCTCACAATTTATGGAACACACAAATGGCTCCTTTAAACTCTCTCTTAAAACACACCACATATTTCACATATATAATGCTTATATATAAGAAATTGCCACAACCATAGCTTGTAGCAAGTTGTCCACTAGCTTTACAACTTGTTTAATGCAAGGTGTGTATAGCTTGCCAATGCAAGGTTTTTTTCTAATAATGTTCTAGAAGTGACAATATACCATGAGTTGGTACCGCCTTACAATTCTCCCCCACCCGACTACATGGGGTTTATTATCATTCCTATAAATAATCGATATAACTCAGTCTTTCCCTTGGGTAGAACTTTTGTCATCATATCTTATTCATTCTCATCCGTATGAATAATAGCTTCTTCTCCAACACCTCTCAGACCTAGTAATATCTCACATCAATATGTTTTGATCTTGAATTGATGAAGGATTCTTTCCAAGGTAAATAGCACTCTGACTATCACAAAACAGTCGATATCTATCCTGCTGAAATCCAAGTTCATCTAAAAACTTCTTCATCAATAAGAGCTCTTTGCATGCTTCATGTTGGACCCCAAATTTTTGATGAAAATTAGAAATATTAAAAAGAAATTAAATGAGAAAGAAATTTGTGAGGAAATAATGAATTTATATGAATTTAAGGAAATTTGATGAAATTAAGAAAAATTTACGAGAAAAGAATTGTTTAGTTTTGAGGACTTTGATAATTGAGTAAATTGAAATGGGAGTGGAAAAGCAA
>JANIHZ010000208.1:58895730-58909251 GCA_027478365.1 Erythroxylum rufum | reverse complement strand
TTGCCTTTGCAGAAATTTTTGGGCTGTCAAAATACAGCCGTTATGCTGCCCGATTTTCGAGAAAATCGGGTTATGGCGGAATAAGAATAAGAATAAGAATATGATTAAGAGATTAGTTTTGTTAAGATAAGTTTTTGGTTAAAAGATGAAAATTTGGGATATGTATAAATTGATTTAGAAGAAATTTATGAATTGAGTTTGATTAAGTATAATTTCCAAAAGGGAAATTGGAAATGGTTTCGTATAAAGAGGAAGGAATGAATAAGAATGAAAAAAAAATTATATCGGGATTTTTCGGATTAGTCTTAGGGTTTCCAGCGCGTCGCGATATGCTTTTCTAAGATATTTGTAAGCGGATGTCGGACATTTGTTTCAGTTGGATTCGGAATTCGATTTTCTTCCGTTTCATTTCGCTTCGATTGCTATAAGACATTCGTTTTTTGATTCGATTCGGTTTGTATGCCGATTCGCGACTTTCCGCACTTTGTGAAAAGAATCCGTTCTTTCGATTTCTGTTTCCGTTTTTCGGTTGGGATCCGGTTCCTGAGATCGGGTCCCAACATAGATGGTATCAGAGCAAGAAGAGTGTATAAGGAATCTGTATAAGTAGTTGGGTTCCAGAAACGGGATCCGACACTTCAGTTGCAACAATAAATTTCGCTTTAGTAGTAGATAGAGCAACACATTTCTACAATTTCGATTGCCATGACACAACTCCCCCTGCAAAGATAATTAAGTAACCTGAAATAGACTTTCTCGAGCTAATATCATTGGCTATGTCTACATTTGTGTAACCAACTAACACAGTCTTGGTAGTTCCAAAACATAAGCATATTTTGGAATTACCACATAGATATATGAGAATCCACTTTACGATACCTCAATGTTCCTTACCAGGATTTGAAAGGAACCTTCTCACTACTCCAACTGCATGAGCAATATCTAGTCATGCACATACTATGGCATGCATCAGACTTCCAACTGTAGAAGCATTGGGAACTTTCATCATCTCTTCCTTCTCTTTATCCATTGAAGGGCATTGTTTAGTTCTCCACCTAAAGTGATTAGTAAAAGGACAACTAACTACTTTAGTTTTATCCACATTGAACCTTTGAAGTACTTTCTTAATGTACTTCTTTTATCACAACTATAATTTTTTGGTGCTTGTCTCTAATAATCGTCATGTCAAGAATCTATTTTGTTGGCTCTAAGTCTTTCATGGAAAAAAAAACTTACTTAACTGCTTCTTCAAATTATTAATTTTGTTGATATTTTGGCCAATGATCAACATATCATCAACATAAAGCAAAAGGATAATAAAATCATCGTCAAAGAATTTTTGTACAAAAACACAGCGATATGAAATAGTCTTCTTATAGTCTTGCTCCCTTATAACTATCTCAAACTTCTTATACCACTATTTTAGTGTCTGTTTTAAACCATAAAGGATTTTCATCAATCTACAAACATAGTCCCCTTTTCTTTAAAACCCTCTGACTGCTCCATATATATCTCCTATTTTAAATCTCTATGAGAAAAGGTTGTCTTGACATTCAATTGGTCAATTTCCAAGTTTAGACTTGCTGCTAAACTGAACACTGTACGGATGGATATCATTTTCACAACTGGTAAAAATATCTCATCAAAATAATACCTTTCTTTGGTTGAATCCTTTAATAACCAATCTAGCTTTGAATCTTGGATGAGGATTGTGTTCTTCATGGTTAATCCTGAACACTCACTTATTTTTCAAAACTTTCTTGCCTTTTGGCAACTTCACCAACTCTAAAGTTTTATTCTCATACAAGGACTTCATCTCATCTTACATGGCTTTAACCCATTTCATCTTATGTTCATCTATCATAGCCTCTTGAAAATTCTTAGGTTCTCCCTCATCAGTAAGTAACACATACTGATCATTGGAGTATCTAGTAAAGGCTTGTCTTTCTCGCGTAGATCTCCTTATTGGAATATGAGCAATCTCTGGTGCTAGTGGTTGATTCTAAAAATCATCTTTATCTTGTTGATTTTGGATGGGAGCATTATCATCAACTATGTTTGGTTAACAATTTTCAACTTCATCTCTAAATTGTCTTGCCACTGTTTTTGGAGGAATTATCTCTAAGTCCATTGAGTCATCATAAGTTATTGGAACACCTTTTTTTCACTTTGCCAAGATCTTCAATGGTATGATCTTTGAAAAATATAGCATCACAGCTCCAAATCAGCTTCTTCTGGACTGGATCATAAAACTGATAGCTGAATTGATCTTCTCAATAACCAATAAGTATATACTGGCAAGTCTTGACATCAAGCTTGGATCTCTCATCTTTGGGGATATAGACATAAGCTTTGTAACCAAATACCCTTAGATGATCATAAGAAAAATCCTTTCCTAACCATACTTTCTTCGAAATATTAGACTGTAAAAGGATGCAGGGTGAACGATTTAATACATATACTGCTGTGAATAAAGACTCACCTTAAAATGTCTTAGGAAAATTGGCATGTGAGAGTAGGCATCTAACTCTCTCCATTAAATTCCTGTTCATCTGCTCAGCTAAGCCATTTAACTGCGATGTCTTAGAAGGAGTAGTATGATGTCAAATACCATGCTCTTTGCAATAAAAGTCAAATGGTCCAGTGTATTCTCCACCATTGTCTATTTGAATACATTTCAACTTCTTCCTAGTTTGTCTTTTAACTAAGGCATGAAATTGCTTGAAAACATCTAGCTTTTGATATTTAGTATTCAAGGTGTATACCTAAGTCTTCCTAGAATGGTCGTCAATGAAAGTAATAAAGTATTGAACACCACCTATTGACTTTGACATTAGCCCACATAGATTTGAGCGTACCAAATCCAACACATTCTTCATTCTAGAAGGAAGGGAACTTTTGAAAGCAACTATGTTTTGCTTTCCTGCTAGAAAAGCATCACATTTCTTTAAATGTACCTGGTCAATTCCAAATAATGCATTCTTTTTCACTAAGTCATTCCCTTTTCGCTCATATGACCGAGTCTCTTGTGCCATAATTCAATTGCACCATCTCTCTCCACTGGATTCACAACATCATTGGAGAGCTTTGCCTACATTATGTACAACTTTGAGCACTTCTTACCTTTGGCGATTACCAAGGACCCTTTAGTAAGTTTCCATTTGCCATTTTTAAAAGTGCTGCAAAAACCTTCATCATCAAGTATGCCAACAAAGATCAAATTTAGGCGAAGATCAAGAACATGTCTAACATCTTTTAGAGACAATCTCATCTTATTTTCTATCTCCAAGTAAATACCACCATTTCTTATGATTCTAGCCAAATCGCTATTTATCATTTTAACGATACCAAAATCTCCTTGTCTATATAATGAGAAAAGTTCTCTATATGATGTTGCGTGAATAGTGGCATCACTGTCACCTTTTTAGTTGAACTCACAGGATGCACTATTCACATCATTATTGTTGAGCCCCACACCCCACCTTTCGGTGTTTGGGGGTTATAAAGTGGCTCAATGGTGAGAGGCGTCCACTTAAGTGGAACAAAACCTTGAGGTCTTGGATTCGAGTGCTAGAAACTCCCCAAGACCAAAGAGGACAATACTGATTAAGGTTGGGTGTCGTGGTATAACCCACAAACACACGCCGGGGTATAACCCCAAACACCGAAAGGTGGGGTGTGGGGCCCAACATTAAAAAGCGCCTTTTAATGGTAAGAGGAGTGCTTACAAAAGCAACAAAACCTTGAGGTCACGAGTTCAATTCGTAGCCAAAGAGGACAATACCGATTAAGGTTGTGGTGCCGTGGTATAACTCACAAACACACGCCGGGGTATAACCTCCAAACACCGAAAGGTGGAGTGTGGGGCCCAACAATTATCATATGAGACGATGTGAAAGTCATCAATGGTGGTAGCCATCGATGCATGTTCATCATCACTACTATCATCTTTCTTGACTTCTTGCCTTTGTTCTATCCTTCTTTGAACTTCTGGCATAACCATTTGATATGACCCTTCTTCTTACAATGATGGCACTCAACGTTTGCATATTTATTTGATCTTCCTCTACTATGATATCCAGAATTTGAACCTTTAGATTTGCTCATCCCCATGGAATTTGTGACCAAAACTTCTAACTGTGTTGAAAAGGTCGAACTCTGTGATCTCTGTCTCATCTCTTCATTCATAATTTTACTTTTTACAGATTCCATATTAACAACACTGTTAATTGTAAAATTGGTAATTGAAATCTTCAAAGTCTCCCAAGACTCTGGCAAGGAGGTAAGTAAGAAAAGAGCAAGCACTTCATTATCGAACTTTATGCTCATTTCTAATAATTGATCTACGATCCCTTGAAATTCATTCAAGTGATATGCCATAGAGGTACCTTCTCGATATTTTATTTGCACTAATTTTGTCAAGTAAAATAATTTATTGTTACTCATTTTTTAGATATACAACTCCTCGAGCTTCTTCCACCATGTCCGTGCGTGAGTATCATTACATATATAGTTATACACATTATCTTCAACTAACTAGCGAATAAAACTACATACCTGCTCATGCTCAAATACCCACTCGTTGTCCAATTTATTTTCAAGTTTTATTATGGTAAACAATCGTAAATTCATTTTTATGACGAACAAAAGATCTTTCATCTTGTTATTCCATTTGTGGTAGTTTGACTCGTTTAGGCTAATCATGTTGCTTATTTTTTCCTCTATCTTAGATGAGAAATCCTTTGACACAGAGCCGAACTTGGCTTTGATACCATTTGTTGGGAAAAATTATGAAGTATATCCCATAGGTAAAATAAACAAAGAAATAATACACAAAATTTTAACGTGATTCACCCTTTAATTTGGGCTACGTACACGGGCTAAACTTTGAATAAATCTTCCACTAATAAAAATAGTAGGTACAAAGAGTAAAAAATGACACAACAAAATAGTGACACTCACACACAAGATGTTTTCCAATTTTACTATCCCTAAGATAATATCCTCACTATTTTGTCACTCACCCTTTTTAGGAAAAATTTTCCTAAAAATACCCAAAAACACTTCCTCACAATTTCTGGAACACACAAATAGCTCCTTTAAACTCTCTCTTAAAACTCACCACAAATGTCACATATATAATGCTTATATCTAGGAAAGAGGGAGGAAGGGTTTAATAGACCCTCCACTGCCACAACCACAACTTGCAGTATGTAAGCTGTGGTTGTCCACTGCTACAGCTTGCATTAAGCAAGTTGTCCACTAGCTTGCTAATGCAAGTTGTCTACAACTTGCTTAATGTAAGGTGTGTATAGGTTGCCAATGCAATTTTTTTTAAATAATGTTCTAGAAATGGTGGTACCGATTCCTTTCAAAAAATTAGAGATAAAGACACAAACAAAAGAGTTGATGTGATAGAGGTTTTATTATAAAAGATACAATATTTAAGATGGTCATGTCCAAATGTTAAAGAAACAGAAGGATTAATGGTCTAGGTCATTAACCTAAACAAACAACCTCATTTAGTAATGGGGTTTTGGTGGATTTCAAATTCTTGAAGGATTCTAGGACCTATTATAATTATGGTTAAGTTAGTTTAAGTTTGGTAAGAAGCTATTTGATTATAATTGAATAAGTAAGAGTTCACGGTTAACCATACTATATAAAACTAGAAGAAATATGTAATCTTTAAGTGAGTTTTTGATTACTATAGGGAAATTAATCACTCTTGGCTCCCCAAGATGTAGGCAGACACAATTGATTGAACCTAATTAGAAATTTCTTATGTTCTTTTCCTTTTATTATAATTTATTATTACCATTTATTCCTAAAAAGTAGTATACGAGCATAATTGAGGCAATAATGACTTCAGTTGCATAATTTGAAGTAAGGAAGTTCAATAGGATTGGGACTTCGGACTATGGTCACAAAGAGTGAAGGACTTGTTAATGTAGCAAGGTTTATCAAAGCGGATGTAAAAGAATAAACTAAAAGATATAGATGAGTTCAATTAGGGGAGTTACAGACATAAGAAGCTATAATTATTCCATTATGTTTGGCAAACGAGGTTATGTACTACATAAATTGCATTTCCTATAGAGATATAGAAGAAGCTGGAGATTTGTACATTTCAAAGTCTCTAATAAATAAGTTGTATTTTAAGCAAAAATTATACAGGATGAAGATATAAGAGGGAATAGACCTGGACCAATATATCAATGTATTTAAATAAATAGTTTGTGATCTAATAAAGCTCCATGATACTATTGTAGATGAGGATCAAGGAATGATTTTGCTTTGTTCTTTACCTTTTTCTTATAGACATCTAACGATCACGTTCATATTAGGTAAGGAGACAGTTGGTGTTGAGAATATTGTTGCTATGTTATTGTAGTAAAACCAATAGAGATTCAACACTAGTGAAAGATTTCGAGTTAAAGGTATATAGGGGAAAACCAAAATCGTGGATGGAAATAAAGTAAAGATAACTCGTCTAAGTGGAGTTCTAGATCTAAATCCAAGAGTTTAACAATAATCCACTACTATAAGTATGAGAAAACTATATATATCAAAAGGGGCTGTTTGAATGAAGAGTAGAGGTGAAATTTTTAATGAATTGTTAAGGTATGTTAATATATTCCATAGTAGGGATTCAAATTATAGCAGTAGATACATGTTCTACATTTTAGTCAATTAACTTTAGGATTCATAGATTTTGGATACTTAATGCTGACACCATATGACATCAAACAAGGATTAGTTTATGTTATATATGTCAAGAAACTTTGGGATTGTCTAATTAGGGAATGATAAAGCGTGAAAAATAGTCAAAATATGACATATCATGACTAAGATGTTGAATATCATTGTTAGGATGTTAGTAGTGTCCAACATGTATCAAAACTAAGGAAGAACATGAAGTCTTTAGGTACCTTCCATGTGAATATTTCGAACATAAAATTGATGGAGACATTATTAAGGTGGAAAAGAGTGCAATAGCGTATACGACTAGATCATCTTTGTGAGTAAAGGATAAAGGAACTTCATAATGGGAGCTTAAGGAAGGATGCCAAATATTGAAAGATAGATTTCTACAAGTTTCAAACGCTTGATAAATTTTTTAGTGCAACATTGTTTAGGGAGTAATAAATGCTTAACCAATTATATGAAAATGACGTATCAAGGTCGACAATGAGCAGTAGTGGTTCTAAGGTGGTACAAGTAGAAGTAGAATAGTTTGAAACAGATACTAAAGCGGCTTAAAATTCTAGTTTGAGAAATATAACAATGTTAAAAGGAGAGCATCAATATAGAATATTCACATATAAAGCGAGATGGATCATCAAACAACCAAAAAGATATGGTTAGGAAGACTTCATTACATGTACTCTTTCTATCAGTTATAAAGATCCAATTACCTTTCAGGGGACCATGAAAAGTCAAAAGAAATATAGATAAATGGGTCTTATGATAAAAAGATGTATGATTTCACAAGGTCAAAGAATTGAGTAAATATAAACAGATCTTATTGAAAAAGGTTCATATTTTGAAGAATGCAACTAACATATTGACAAAGTTGGTTACTATAAAGAAGTTTAAGATTGCTTGGACTTGATTAATGTTTCGAGGTGCTAGATATGGTTATACCCAATCTATAAAAAGTACATTATTTAAGGTGGAGATTATTGTGTATAACTCATATAAATTGATGTGCAATCTTGAAGTTGTTTTTCAAGGGTGTTAGATGAACATATTATATTTGTTAAGGTAGAGATTATTATGTATGCTGCATATATATGGGTGACAATCTTGAAGTGTTTCAAAAAGAACACATAAATTTTTTTTGAAGTCATTAGGTGAACAAGGCCCTCAATATAGACGTGTCCCAAGGCATGTTCCTTTGTAGAAATTAGAGGCAAAGATATGACTTTAAGACACGAACTTGTTGGTGTGATTTTTTACGAAAGGCGCGGTTAAGGACATGGTCGTATCACAAATCATATTTTAGTGTGCAAAGAAGCATAAGAATTCACAATCTAAAACACCAATGTGGCCGAGCCCATGTCTATATTACGAAGAAAAAAAAAGTACGATTCACAGTCATTTTTGAACCATAAACATAGAAAAAATAATTGGCGTATCCAATTATCTATTAAGAGATGTTTCAGACATGATTATGTCTGTACAAATGCCTTATCAGGAAATGCACTTGGCTATATTTCAAACTCTGAAAGGATTTTAAAACTTATTATAATTATTGTTAAACTAGGTTCAATTTGATAAGGAATTATTTAAGTAGAAATATATCAACTACAATTTATAGGTAATCATACTTGTGTAAACCTAGTCTATATATAAATAGAGAAAATACGTAATTTTCAAGTAAATTATTGATTAATATAGTGAAATCGATTTCGTCTTTCAATTATGTAAGTACACCAAATTAGTTGAACTTCTTTAAAATTTTCTTTTTTTTCTTTTATTATTTCTATTGTTACTATCTATTTTCTCAACAATATATTACTACTATTGCAATTTTTTGTTTAACTATTTGTTCATTTGTCAATTGCTCATTTAAAATTACTTTCCTAAAACATAAATGCTAATCTATGAAATATTGTAAATAATATCCTTTAATAGTCTAATTTAAGAAAAATAAATTTTAATTTAGTGAAAAGGATATCAACTTAGTGATAATAATGTTTTAAGTAAAATTTTTAACTTATGTCTACATTTATAAGCGGTATGTGATCTAGTTCTTAGGTTATAAGATCATCTTACTTAAAAAGCAAGGCAAACAAACCCGTGAATGTGACCTTGGCATGTCGGGCACAGGAGAAATTTCGTATTTCACATCATTAGTAGGAAATCAGAAATGTAGTATTGTTATTACCGATGGACCCTCTTGCCTGCATGGACGATCCTTCCTTCCTCCTTCTTGTTGTCTTCTACTCCCTTAATAACAATAATTGTAATCACATGTCTGAAACTTTTGATCAGAAAGTTGGTTGCTTTTATCTTTTCTTGAGCTAACTTGAAAGGACTCGAATCTGCTTCTCCCTTTTAAAAAGGGCTCTCAGCATTGTAGTATCGTGGACTACGGACGGAAAGGGGAGTTATACACAAACAAGCAATCCTCAGAACTCCAACAGGGCAATGCACTGATAAGAATTTGTTCATTGAAATCTGAAACTTTACGTGTTGTGTTCTATATACACTCCAGATTTCTTATGTATTTTGTCTACGACTGAAGAAACTGTAAATCGAAATTAGTTTTGTTGTTTCTGATGTTTTTGAGGTAAAAAGAGTGACAGAACTTGAAATTGACTGTCACTTACCGCGATTCCTACTGGAAAATTGACAAAGAAAGAAGAAAAGAAGCATGAAACTTTGGCTTCAACTCAGAAAATTCCTCTTCTATAGTAACATTTAACAGAAATAAAGATGAAGAAAATGAACTGATGACAAACATATCACCGTTATTGGAAACTTTAAGAACAAACTTTATATGGATTGCCTTGTACTTGTATTGTAAGGCCACATATTCTCACAGAAATACAATCAGTAAGATATTAACACCTTTCTCAACAAGGGTTTGCAGATTAAAAAATTTCTATTTGCTTCTTTTTAAGTGACTTGTTAGATGACTTTTAAGCCTGGCATTTGCCCCTGACAATGGCATCAATCACTTCACTCTGTGCCAGTTGAGATTTGCTCCTTTTGATGACATTGTAACACCTCTTCACCATTTCCTGCAATTACCCAGTTTCGTCATTTCCCTCTTAACTATCTTTCATATTCTAAACTGAAAATCTGACTATAGAGCAGAGAAACATCCCCTGTTAAGTTGGGGTAAGAAAGGTTCAAAGGCTCACTAAAGGAAAGGTGTTTCAGAAAGTCCAAAGTAGCTGATATTTTAATTCAACCAGACTCAATACGGATAGGATCTAATGGCACCGAAATCTACCTTCCAAAATTGATTTCTCAAGTTTCCTTTTCGGCAAAAACTACAAAATCCGTATGGAAAATGACAGTACTCATTTCATGAAAGTGGTGCCAAATCAATGTCATGGTTGTCCACATTTGGTTCAAAGGGAAATAACACGCACAAGAAAGCTTCATACTTTAAGAAAATTCTAACAAGAACAAGGAGGCCTAATTTGTGGAAGGGTTTAGCAGCAGAGTTTATGTAGTTTTTCTAGATTCCTGAGGCGTGGGTTTATAGCTATTACAGATTTATAGTACTTACTTTGTTCACCCTGTTGTCAAAACACCAGAAATTGGGGTCATCAATTGCTCGATTGGTCACCCATGTCACTACTGCAGCTGCTACTGTCGATGGAGCATATTCCAAGAAATTGATAACTGATCAAAAACCTTGTATCAATCTAAGCGTTGGACACCCAGAAAAGAGAAACATAATGCGATAGAAATTACCACTGGATATGCTGATAATGAGATGAGATGATCGGGTAAAAACATAATCGAAGGTGCAGCAGTCGGGAACAAGATATGGAAGTTTGGCAATGAAATAATGCAGAAAATTGAATGGGGTTATGATGTGTAATCTCCAGTTCAGGCTGTTCATGATAAGAAGTTCCATTCTTTGTATTGTACTCGGGGTAAACAGGAATTTAGGTTCTAGTATTTGCAAGTCTAGCAGAAGTGGAACTCTCCTTTCCTCCATTTTTGTTGCTAGAGAAAGGCATGCTACTGCTAAAAGCTGCAGGATCCATCCCTTCTCTTGCTGGATAGAACATTAGTGAGCAAATCAGTGACATTAAACCATAATGCTGTTTTATCAATGTATATTAATGGTATTGCCTGCAATTATCAGTAAGATTAGCTACTGGATATGAAGACATTTTCATCCATGACTATATTGGCAGGTACGGGGTATCCACATGCAGGTTGCTATGCAAACCATTCTGTTTGATATCTACAAAATCCAGATTCACCTGGAGTTTATGACCATAGATCATTGATGGATAGAGATTATATGTTACCGGTAAAGTTTGAGACAAGAGAAAGCGATCCAAATAGTTAACTGAAAGATATGCTGTTTCAGGCCTAAACTGGTAGTAAGCATGCACCTGCAGTTTTGAGAATACTCGAGTTAGAAGAACAATTAAAATACTTAAGAATATAGATGTACAAGTGCGGTAGCAACCTTCAACATCCAAGTCACTGCATCTTGACGAGCAACGGCGGTACCTGGAATCTCAAGAATGTGAGTCTCCAATTTGGGTTCGATCATTTGATCTTGCTCAGAGTTAAAGATTGAATCAATATGGTTATCATCATCAATAAGAAAGTCTGAAGAATAATGGCTATGGTTTTCACTACTGTCAGTATCTGAGCAGATGGAATCAATGGTTATTTCATCGCAGTGCAAGTGAAGAAGAGCAGAACAGTCCCTTGAGTCAGACATTCTAGTTGATACTTCTTCAGTGGATATAAGAATTTGGTTTTTATTGGGATATATTTGACTGTATCTTGATGTTGACAGGAGAAAACAAAAATTAATAAAATTTGTGATGAAACTTCCTGGAAGAGCAACCAGCAATGCGGTAGGGTCAGTTCCAGGATGTCTGAACAACTTCTTCTTTCTTCTGGTCTGTCTTGTAGCCAACTACCTCCGTGCAAAGACCATAATGCAATTCCTGAGTTGTCTGATTCAACTATTCTACCTATCTCAGCCTGATGATATTTGTAATTCTTTCACTGAAATAAACTGAGCCTCGAAATAAAGGAAAATTTCCAGGAGAAGAAACCGTGGGAGCGTCACATGTCCATCTTATACTAAACATACCTGGTCTGGGAAGGACATGAGAAGTGTAGATATTGGTGAATGTCTACGTTAGAAGAAGGCATGTCAGAGATGTTGTATGCTAATCCTGTTGTATATCTTGTCTAATGCTCATCTAATCATTATTGTCTCTTCTGAAGCTTGTTGGATAGAGGAATACTCGAAAATTTGTCTATCGGTTCCTTCTAAAAAAAAAAAAAGAAAGTTCAGAATTATTATCACACAGAATTAGTAACCATTCTATGTAATGAAGCTAGAGCTATCTTGTAACTGTTTTTGTGCTGAGTTCAGTGTTTGAATGTGTCAATTAGCAGCTTTCAAGCTCATTCTAATGCATTCCAACCCCATGATTTGCATCTAAAAACGTTTTGGTTAGCTGTTGCAATTAAATGGCAGAGGGCAAATATGGGAGAGGTGACATTCCTTTTGCGCAATCTTCCCTTTATATTTACAAAAAAGTTGTTTTTGTTATTCGAACTCGTAATCTTCCTTCTATATTGGCTCGACAGATGGGCCTAATTTGTCGATCATATACGTGACATTGGTACGTCTGAATGCAATTTACATGTTGGGCTTGAAATGTGTAACTAATTTCTTAGTGGGCTGGATCCAATCAAACGTCCTTGTATATGAAAAAAATGAGTCCTATTGTTTCTTTTGATGACAATGCTACAAGATAGTGAGATTAAAAGTTCACTTTGTTTCCTTTTTCAAAAAATAAAAGAATTTAATTAACAAAAACTAAGCTTTTACAATACTGCAAGATAGTGAGATTAACAATTAGTAATAGTATCTCCTATTACAAGGAGCAATTCAGTGAAGTCTTCTGCATGTAATATTGCATTTCTTCCTCTCCAGAGAGCTTATGTACAATATTTAAAGGAATTTTTGAGAAATTTACCATCCGACATTAAGTTTCTTGCCATATAAACAATTATTAAAAAATTTAACCGGTTCTATCAGTTTAATGTAAAAATTTTGAACTATACAACTTTTCGTTCGCTTTATTCTAATAATCGGTCAATTTTTATAAATTTGTAAATATTTATAAAATTAATTAATTAATTAATTTTTATTTAACAATCTTTTTTAATTAAACTTTAATTTTTTTTTATCAATCATATTTTAAATAATTTAATTTTTAACCAATTTTATGACAATCTAATACTAATGAAATTTTAAAATCTTAAATTTCTTATTTTACTAATTTAACTTCTAGTCTAATTTTTAAAATACTTATAATATCCTACTAATTTTTCAAAGCAATGACTAATCATTGTTCACTTTGATCATAATTAGCTGACTAAACAGAATCAGCGGAAACTTATGCAACGAAGGGAACCATTAATCAAAACAAAGATACGCCACTTCTTGGCCAGGAAATATTTTAATTAAGATTCCCTTTATCTCACTTTTTTTAATAGTTTGAGCGGACTAATGATGTTCTGGTTACCACTAACTATCAATTTATAATTACTTTCACTTCCCAACATTTCTAGACAGTGCTAGTTTTATTTATTCTCGTGATTAAAAAATTAAACTAATTTTGTCAATTTGATGTTCAACCGCAAATTTGTCAAATTTTTAGTTTGATTTAGTTTAATAATCTTTGTTATTAAAAAATAATCAATTTATTAATTTATTTTTTAAACTAATCCATTTTATAAACCAAAATAAATTTATTACCAAATTTTGAACCACTTAATCCAACC
>JANIHZ010000208.1:58852117-58864263 GCA_027478365.1 Erythroxylum rufum | reverse complement strand
AAGACAAACTCTCCAACTCTCACCTCAAAAGAGGAATTTAACTAGAGTCAAATTTGTACTACAAATCTTTGACCTTGTTTAGTGCACTAAACAAGGAGGAGGTAGCATCCTCCTTATATAGGTAAAAGCCCTTGTCCATTTGTTATCCCCAATCAATATGGGACAACAAAGGAGCAAAAAACTCAACAAAAACAATCCTATTTTAAATTTTTAATTGTATTTAATATTTAACTGGTTATACGACGGTAAGATATTATATGAGGGTTTGATATAAGTTAAGACGAGACATAAATTACTATTCACTATGTAAGTCCATCGCCATGATTAATAGTCTAACAAATACACTTAAGATTTCTTGTTAGAGACTGAACATTACTTTATATTTTCACTTCCAAATTGACTGTTGAGTAAAAGAAGGTAGTCTTCCTAAAGTTAATACTTTTCTAAGTTTAGGGACGACGAATTCGTCAGTACTCAGTTACAATTACTGATGTAGAACTCGTGATTTTTTGTAACTCTTGGAAATATTGACTTGAAGGGAAGGGCACGTATTTAGGCTTTAACATCTGTAAGCAGTTATAACTACAGGAATTGTTCTATTCCGTAAAAGTTTCATTGTTCTATCAAATAGTCAACCTACATGTGGAAGGTAACGGAAAATTAGAAACCTGTGAAAGGGATTTACACATGCAAATTCCAGGATTTGGAAGCATTATCGATCTTCCTATATACATACATGAAGTTCCTGAGAAAAGTAATCCTGATCAGTATATGCATAAGGAAGTTCCTCCTGAGAAAGCTTGTGTACATCAGGCAAGGAAAAAAAAAGTTGGGCAATCAAGAATTTCGGTGCTTGATACGTTCCTCATTTTTTGGTTCTGCTATCTCTACAATTTTCTGTTTCTTTCGTGAGAAAAATATAAAAGAAAAGGAGAAAATTCTCCAACCATAGCCGCAAGCAATCCTTACCTTACTCAGTAAGTCAGACCAAGAACCTGTCCCTGTCGACTTTTCAGTAAAAGTGGATCATTTTCGAGGAAATATTGGGGAAAATCGTTGTGACTGTGGAAAGAAAAATCAAACTGGGTCTATCATGTCGAAACAAAACGAAGTGTCTTTACCATTTCTGCTCCTTTTGGTTCTAATGTCTATATGTTCGCCTACTGTCATGGCCTTTGAATCATCCGTGGAAGAACGCATCTTCAAGAGACCTGATCCTCTTCGAGGCTTGAAGAATTACCGTGGAGCCTATAATATCACAGACAGGCATTATTTGGCGGTAAGTTTTATAAATTCTTTCGTCATTTCTCATATTAAACACAAGAATCGATACACTTGCATGGCTTTGAAAGCGCAATCTCAAATTCTTGAACCTATACCCAATATCAGTTCCTGTCTACCATTTAAATGGTCATGCATGGAAGATCAACTCGCAACTGGATATTGTCTGATATATCATTTAAATTGTTCCAACTGATAGCCAATCAAGCAAATAGAAGCATTTTCAGGAGATTTTACTTTCAGAACTGTATGAATACGTGAAATTTGCTAAAACAGTACAAGTGTTGTTAAGTTGTTAAGTGTACAGTGATATGTGCATGAAGAGAAGATTAAAAGCTTAAAGTTGATTATGCGTATTTAATCATCTTTCAGTCTGCAGCATTTACAGGAGTACACTCTTATGTGATTGCGCTACTGTGGCTGTTATGTGGCTTGTGCTTTGGTGTTTTTGTTCTCTTCAAGAAGAAGTCCAACAATGAAACCTCCTGTTTCAGAGACTTCATGGATCATCAACATATTTTCATATTCTTGCTCATCATCATCTTCACAATCCTGGCCGTGTAAGTTAAAGATTTCTCTAGGATGAAGAGCTTTTGCGGAGTCCAATCTAACCAAGTTGAAGCCCAAATGAACAGTTTTTGAATCAGTTAATCACTTTCATACTTTCGATTTGGTCTAATCTCATGCTTGTATGTTCTAATCAGAATAGCCGCAGGCTTTGTTCTTGCTGCCAACGAGAGTTCCATGCACAGGACACGGAAATTTAAGAGTACCATTGTCAGGGCAGGTCGTCAGACTCACAGGAGCCTTTACAAAGTGATATTAGCAACCACAGATATGCAAGTTCTGTTGCGTCCCTACGATCCAGCAACATCCCTGAAATTGTACAATATAACCCATCGTCTAGCAGGGGATTCAAAATCTATCCAAAACTTTGTGCAGAAGACTGGTCATGCTATAGACTTGGTGATTCAAATATCGTAAGTATCAGTTTGTCAGCTTTTTGAATGCTTCTTGTTCCAGGTAAACCCATGTGTTTTTGTATTGTAATCCAGGCACACCAGTCACCTTGTGGTTGTAGCTATCGACCTTGTTTTGTTGGGAGCATCACTAGGTAAGTTTATTGCTTTTTCACTTTCTCCATTTCAGATGTCCATAGTCACAGAAAAACCCAGAAAAAGGCACCAATTAGTTGTTTTGGTTCTGCTGGAAGTCCTCTGTCTGCATTAGTCTTTGTCTTTCTGATTTCTTAGACTAATAGATTACTGCTTTTGTTCAGTTCTGCTCTTGCTCCATTGGCATCCTGGATTCATCATGTAAGTTCTCTTTTTTCCATCCTCCATTTTGACTTTCCTTTTTTCGTTTTAAATCATAGTGTTGAACTTTTTGCCTTGTTTCGCAGCATAATTTTTATCTGTTGGATCTTAACAACTCTGCTCTGGGCCTTGACAGGCGTTGATTTCTTCCTCCACATGTGAGTATATGCCTCCAATGTTACAGTTCTCAAACAGATTCTCATGATTTAATTACTGGTTTTACTGCTGTCTAAAAAAACTGATTTCTCTGCAACCAGTTTTGTGGATGATACGTGCATAGCATTTCATGATTATGACCAACTACAGAATAGTAGCATGAGCTCCCTTCTACCATGTGTTGATCCAGCCTATTCAGATAAAATCTTAACAGATATTGGCAAGACAGTTCATGATTACGTTTCTCAGGTATTGCATAGGTTAAACCTTGTTATTTCCAGGTTTTTTTTGGTACATTTTAAAAGTTTTTGTCCAGTTTTTGTTGTATACTAAAACCTGAAACTTCATTCTTTTGCAGTTGAAGTCCAAGGCAGTAGAGTTCTATGGTTCTCTTGGATTAAAGGAGCAAAATTCGGATATAATAGGCCTTAACAGCATCTGTGACCCTTTTTCGGGGGCTCCAGACTACGCATACACTCCAGAGCTCTGTCCTGATGAATCCATTACGATAGACCAATTAAGCAAAGTAAGCAGAAACTCCTTTTATTTTTGTCAGAAAAATGTGAATTTGGAATATGAATTTGGCCTTCAAGGTCCAAATGACTCGTTATAATGTCATTTGCAGATACTTTCAGATCTCACTTGTTTCAAAGGAAACTCCACAGAAACATGTGTAACAGAAGGCAGACTTATTCCTCAGTCCCTCCACGACGTGGCTTGGGCTTATGGTCGTTCTGTTCAGGACATGATAGATATATTTCCTGACGTGAAGAGCCTGACAAAATGCTCTATTGTGAAGAAGGCCTTCGCGGACATTGATGAGCACCAATGCAAGCCATTTCGAGCTTCGGTACGAATGTTATGGGAATCAATGCTGGGGCTTTCTATCTTAATGGTGGTTTTGGTACTAACTTGGGTGGCCAAAGCTTACCAAGAAAGTAACAGGAACTTCTCTAGATGTTCCATATCTCCAAATCCCAGATAGCAAAAACTCACATATGAGATCTCAAAATGTACAACAAAGTAGAAGAGAATTGGGCATAAGGTGTACAGTACAGGAATGGAACCAGTGCTGGGACAATCTTAGGATACAAGAAAAGTTCTGCAGTTTCAATGCCAATATGTATATACAGAGGAAAAGGTATTACCTGCAGTAATTTACAATTACAGGTTGCTGATAAATTCTTTCAGTGATCTTCCTTCTTGGTTTATAACAATTTCTTCTGCAGAAGATGAGTTTACAGAATTGAGCAGAGCAAATCATGGATTGTGATATATGGTTTACCATTGTTT
This sequence comes from Erythroxylum rufum, assembly GCA_027478365.1. Lineage (NCBI taxonomy): Eukaryota > Viridiplantae > Streptophyta > Magnoliopsida > Malpighiales > Erythroxylaceae > Erythroxylum > Erythroxylum rufum. Next base: position 58,860,217 of record JANIHZ010000208.1, on the reverse strand, counting down.
ATAAAAATCACACATCTTCGATGTTTATTGTGAAAGTAAGATGCTTTGGTTTGGTTGGCGGATAAGAATATTTTCTGAAACTTGCAATAGAGGTGATGTGAGAAAGATCATAAATGCTTGCATAAAAGGTGGCTCACTCGCTATGAAGATTTTCTTAGATTCGATATTAAATAACAAAGATAAGAACAGCAAAATTCCTTAACAATTGGACAAAAACAAACAAACTTAAGTGGTTGCTAGAAATATTAGTTAGAATTTTCAACATAATATTTCAAAAAAAAAAATATCTTAAGGGGCACTTTCAATCAGTAATTAAAAAAGTCAATTAGTAGGATTGGTTCAACCATTTAAAACAAATAACAGTCTAACATTTCAATTTAATTTTTCAACTTTTTGGTTCAATTTATTTTAATAATTCTTATTGTTAAAATTTGATTAATTTGTTAATTAATTAGTTAATTTTTATAAATTAACAAATTCTTATAAATAAAAATAAATCAACTAATTTTTATTTAGCAAATTCTTTTTCAATTAGACTTCAAAATTTTGGATAGGTAAAGACAATATCTTTCAATCATATTTTAAATTCTTTAATTTTATTTACCTTGTAGCCAATTTTATGGTGATTTGAATATTTTTAAATCTTAAACCTTTAGTTTTTAAAGCATTGTTTTTAATAACATTTTGAATTGAAAATGACTAATGGCTTTCAATTAATAATAAAATTTGGTAATATTTTTAAGTACAAATTACATAAAATTTTAAGTACGTACAATAATTTAAAAAATAATTTAAAATTCAGTAATTAGTTCAATCCAACTAATAATTCATAAACTCAAAATTTTCTAAAAAATCTTTAACTCTTAGAAAAAAATATTTAGCAAAAAAATTTATTTCAATAACAATACTTTATAAATTAGCTTATTTAATATATATTTTAAAAATAACAAGAATAAATTCTATTATTATAAAAAAAAATAACAATGTAAGAACTTAATCAAAACTGCGTTTTTCAAGATCATTTATTTCATTAATTTAGTGAGTGACCTCTGACTTTAGCTGGAAATGCTTCATCATGTCATGTGTTCTAATTGTAGATGTTTTTTACATTACCTCTGACTTTAGCTGGCAATGCTTCTTTATCTTTACTAGCAGACAGAATAATCTATATGAGTATAATGCTCACGTAATTATATATATATATAGATATATGTTATATATGTTATGTATAAATGAATGTTGTATAATTTAAAATTTTGTGGCAAAAAATAGAATTTTGTGATTGTGGATAAATTTGTGTGGGTAAAAATATAGTAGTTGGAATACTTAAAATGAATTAATAAAATAAGTAAGTTAAAATTAATAGTTTAAAAATAAAAGAATTTGGAAATATATAGCAACGAAGGAATTAAAAAAATAAATGAATGAAATATGTCAGCAAATATTGTAAAATTTATATAGAGGAAAAGATAAAATAGTTTAGTAAAAGTTGACAGGAATGTTTTGAGTACATAGTTAAAAAATAAAGAGAATTTAAAAAAAATTATACAAATATAAAGAGTTATGGCCTCATTATAATTTAAAAATTTTAAAGAAGTTATTGGTGTGAAAATTGTGGCCTATGAAAAAAATTAATATTTTAAGAGAATTGGAGAGTATTTATGAATATATTATGTTATTAGTGGTTAAAGAATATTGTTAAATATTAAAATTTGTGGAAAATTCAAATTTGTGAATATGGAAAAAAATTATTGGTCAGAAAATAAGTTAAAATATAAGAGTTAGAATATTTAAAATGAATTAATAAAAATAATTAGCAAAAATAAGGAATAAAAAATCAGTTTTAAAAATGATAAGTCACAGGTGTAAAGATTGGATTAGTAAGCAAGCTTATGGTAGATGCTTAACATAAAATGAATAATGAACGAATATTTATAACCTTTGAATGCTTGAGAGAATGGAAAGTGGAGTGAGTGTCTATCACACTTGTTAATGGTTTTTTTAGTTGACGTACTTGTTAATTATGGTTATGCATGCGAAGAATAGTTTGTTCAATAATTATTATGAGTTTCAAAATCTTAGGTTGTGTTTATTGAATTGCTCTTTGACATCTTTAATTATTAAGTGAGAAAATAATTTGTTGTCATTATTACTTTGTTTTTTTGTTTGTATTTTCATAGTTTAGTGTTTTTGGTTTTGATTGAGTACAAGTATAGTTTAATATTGAAGTATTGTTATCGTCAATTTTATCTAATTTGACTTTTTTTATATGTTGAAATTTGTATAAATCTTAATGACATTATTTTGTGAGTGAGGAATCAAGGGCCATTAATCTTCACTCATTTCATCACGTTTCGAGACACAGACGAGATGCAGAGAAAGGAAGAAGAGAAGAAAATCAAAGAGAGTTGGTGAAGAAGAAAAAGCCTTGATAATTAATATATGTGTTATGTGTATGCATATGCATATGTTTAAATTTATTTTTTAGTTAAGTGAAAATATTTTATTTATGAGTGAAATTTTTTGCTTCTTAAATAGTTTTAGTTTGTTGGGTCATTGTAGACTTTGTTTATTAGAGGAGATAGTCTAAGCAAATTAAAGACTTATGATCACAAATAATTATAGTATAGACTCTTCCTTTTGTTTTATTTATGTTCGATTTTAAGTTTTAGATGCATATTTTTAACTTCAAACTTTTAACTAAATCACATTTCAGTACTAACCAATTTTAAATAATTTAATTTAAATCAATTTTTGATCATATATTTAAACTTGGTAGCACCAAACACCGTTAAAGTAATTCATGTTTTAATTATAAAATAAATTATCATTACTCAAATATAAAAAGGGAAAAGGATAAATTTTCAAAGTAAAAGATTAGAAAAGCACTAATTCATTCTCGGTTTTTATTATTCATAATTCGAATTATTGTTCTAGCTCCTCAAACACTTTAGAGACCACACCATATTATCAAAAAGTTGGTAAAGAGAAGAACTGAAATGGTAATACCTTTTTTGTATGTCATCATATAATAAAACATAACAAACATACATATTTATAATTTCATCCACTTCTTACATAAATAAATGTACATTTATATCTTGAATATGAAAAATCATAAATTAAAAAAATTCATTTTCGATCAATTACAGGGATAAAAAGGCTATACATAATTATATTAATGTTATCCAACCCTGTTTAGTAGTAAGGATTTCTCCTCTCTTTAAAGAAGTTGTGACAGAGCTAAGAAGGGAAGCAATTGAGTTCAAAGTGGGTTGGACGACACACTGATATAATGATCTCACTTATAAAAAAAACTTATATTTCCCTTTTCTTCACTCCTTTAAACACCTATTAAGAATAAATCATGAATGAAACCATATAACTTTCCTTTGAAGGACAAAACATAATGTTTTGGGACTCTCAATTAATCTTAATCTATACTAGATTTAAAATTTTCAAAATGACAAAAGTACACATAAAACATCAATATGATAAATCCTTGAGTACTAACTGTATCAATGTCTTCAAAAAACGTCGAGGCAAACTTTGCCATGGGATGTTTTATGCTTTTCATACTAAGGGTCGTTTGATCTTGCCAACTGTTGCATTTAATTTCACAATAGAAAATAATTAAGATTGCCTGACAATTCCAAACTTACATGTAAAAGCACCAATTATAAGCAATATCTTACCAAGATTACTTTTAGGAATGCTTCCTAACTGAAGAATTTTTTTTTCTGCAGATCTTTATTATAAAGAAAACAAATAAATGTATGAGTTCAAACTTGTCTAAACAGTCAGATACACAAGTGATTTCAAATGTCATAATTAAAATACCATAATAACACCAACAATCTAAAGTTATGTTTTGTTAACTTAATATTAAGAAAAACAAAAAAATTAGGATGGCATGAATCAACATCATTAAACTTTTCAAAATTCAATCCCGAAATAAAATGATCAATAAAATAAGTGAAAGCAAATCATATCATGGATAGCCAAGAACAATGTTGGGGGATTTCCATTAGTTGGATGTTGTAGAACAAATTCCTCCGAAATCTTACTACAGTTACATCGGTAAGGTTTTTATGACAAACATATAACCAAATACAGTTTTAATTGTGAAAATAAGACAGAAGTATTCTTGCACAAAATTACAGCTTCAACACCTAAACTTTGCTCGCGTGGAATCCAACCATCAATATTCATCAAATCTAACCAATGCCCTATGATGTCCAAACATATGCTAATGTCCCAACGTTTGCTCATAAATGCCTCAACAATATCAATTAGCCTGATAACTTGTAGTTATCCAACAATCAAACATTGAAATTTTGAATACCATCCAGAAATGAATTAGTAAAGAAGACATAGGAGAAAAAAGAAAATGGAAAAAGATAAAGGGAAACTAACCAAATCAAGAGTTGATGAAAACCTTCATCCCACAAAAAGCCCTAAGACAAAATGATCGTCTTGGAACAACTGTGTAAAGCTCAGCTGGCCAATAAGTAAGAAAATTGTTATGAATTTTCTGTTGCAAGGAAACAAGATACACTGCATGACTTTTCATATGAACATATTGAAAATATGATAGTTCTTAAAGCTCCACTACTACCAGAGCAAACAACACATTTTACCATGGTAACACATAATGTGCTGATAAATTAACATTGGAGTAATCGTTCATGGCAATCGATGAGTCATAATGAAGAAAGACCTAATGTCAAATAGTTTTATGAGAAAATTCTATGGCTGCTGGTCGTCATGTACTTCTCATCTTTTTATACATGCTAATTAGAAATTCATTACAATTCTCTCAATTACAGAACTTTGACAAATAAACTAATTTAAAATTTTGATCATAAAAATTTTCTAAAAGATAAGAGGCAAAAGAACTTCAAATATTTTGTACAAAAGATTTACTACTTCAAACTATGTGAAGAACACAAGCGGAGAATACAATATCTTCCAAACATTTTAGCAAGAACTAAACAATATAGAATAGAAAAAAAAAAGAGGAAAATTAACGAGTAAAATAGCGAAACAAAGCATGGTCTTGCAACTTTGATATCCAGTAATTTGGTTTCAATCATTCCCTAAACCACTCTAACATTTTCCTAGCAATTAAAATATATATGAAACTTAAGGTCACTTCAAAAGAGAGAAATTGAAAGTTTATCCAGAGACACCATCATCAAACTACTTCGTATAAAACTATAAGACACAGATATGCAAATTAGCACAAACACTAAATGACAGAAACCGTCATAATAGGATGTAAAAGGATATTGTCTATTACCAAAGGTTGCCTCTTGGTCCTGAGTAAACAAGGAGTAAGGGAAAGAAAAGCTATAAGTATCCATTTTGGTATGGCAAAGAGAATCTACAAGGCATATTACAGACTTTAGCAGCTCATCTGAATTCAGAACACCTTTCAAAATAGAGAGAACTTCTTAAGACCATTAAGTGCCTCCTGGTAAAGAAGACTATTCTAGTAAAAAAGACTATTCTAACTCACCAACTATAAAAACAACACAAGGAAAAAAATGAATGCGATGGGGAATGACTATTGACTTCTTAATGCATATACTATTTTTGTAGAGCCCGGCCTGGCTCAATGGTAAGAGGCGTGGTTGTAAAACCAACAAAACCTTGAGGTCTTGGGTTCGAGTCGTGGACTCACCCAAGAACCAAAGAGGACAATACCTGGAGTGATGGTGGTAGAGGCCGGGCTCTACATTAAAAAGGTGCCTTTTTTACAACCAAAAAGGTTTTGTTGGTTTTACAACCACGCCTCTTACCATTGTTGGTTTACTATCATTGTTTGTCACCCCCAACTTATCTCTTACCACTGTGTTATTGACCTTATCTCTTATTATAAGATTGCGCATTTAACAAAGTATCCTCATGTTCGCTACCATTAACTTATGATTATAAACCTATTTGATAGGCTAGCACTCTAGCTCATAGAGCATGGTTGCTTAATTGCTAAAAGGTATAATCTACCTTTTAGTTTGAGTGGTGTCTTCTTGTCACATAAATCTCTGCATACGCCTCTCTAGTTAAGTCACCCTTATTTAACATAGTGAACTATGTCATCATTTATCTCGCTACTAGTTTAGATGATAGATCCAATGTATTTAAAACAATCTTTATATGGCATAACCTTTGTACCAATCTTGATCTCCATATTGGATATAACTCAACCCAAAAAGTTACGTTTTAAGTACTCAATTTTAGTTCTACTCAATTTAAAGCTTGACTTTAACGCATCCTACAAAAGTTCTAGCTTAACATTAACACCCTTTTTCGTTTCATCCACTAAAATAATGTTATCAACAAACAACATACACCAAGGTACAATCCCCTTAGATATTCTTAATAAGCTCATCCACAACTACTGTAAATAGGAAGGGGCTCAATGAGGATCCTTGGTGTAGCCCAATATTGATTAAAAAATGCTTTATGTCTCCTCCTATTATTCTTACTTTAGGCTTAAGACCATTATAAATATCCCACCCGGCTATAGGTAATAACAAGTCCCTTTGCTTCTAACACCTGTATATGATTTCCCTAAGTACCATATCATAAGCCTCCTCTAAATCAATGAAATTCATATGTAGGTCCCTATATATGTCCTTAAAATACTTTATTAATTATCTAAGGAGATGTATAGCTTATGTTATGGAACTCCCTAATATGAAACCAAATTTTCAAGTAAAATGGATTAATATATATGTTGATACAAGTAACTAACTATTTAACAATTCAATGAATTCTACAATTGAATGAATAATAGAGAATCTTGATTGATATATTTGATATGTTTAGTTTATTTCTAGAGTTTTTTTTAAAACAATGAATATATTAGTGCCATAAAAGGTTTAACAATAATGTTCTCAATGAATACAAGAGCATCCAAGAATGATGAATATCAAGTGTTACAAGAAATCAAAAGACTGTTATATGAAAAAGGACTCTAATAATCTCATGTAGAATAAGAACGTGTTAATGATGCTTCACTTAGTAAGACGTTGTTGGCTAAATGAGTGTTTTTCCTTATAGACAAAGATATATGCTCTAATTCTACCATGTATAGCTTGTAAAAGGCTTTGTTTGGTAATGGAATTATCAATGAAGATCCTTTAATTTCTTTCATCCTATAAACCAAAGACTAAGTAGCTAAAAGCTAATCTGAAGATCCAAAGATCCCCTTAAAATGTTGTCTTACTGCTCAGATTCCATTTAATAATGTTAGTCTAGAGAATAGGGGATTGTTGGCATTAAAGATTTGAAGAACTGCTTGTTATATAGATCAGTTTGAAAAATAAGAGAATTTGGCTATTCTGTCACAAGTTAGAAGCTTGCTTTTTATAGCTTGCTATAATATGACTGAAGATCTAGGTGAGTGATGCTTGATCCACACTATTTCTTGCCAAGGTGCAATACAAGAAGGGTTACTAAAGAGAAACCAATTGGATATATTTTTATAGATACCAAAGGAAGTGAGTTTCTAATAAATAGAGTCTTTTGTTTCCCTATCTAAAATGTAGCTGAAGAGGAACTGAGAAATGCTTAGAGTAGGATTGGGTCTATTAAGGTTATTGGATGATATTCCTTTAATAACCAAGGCATTAGGGGTGTTCAAGAAAACCCGCGAACCTATAAACCGGACCTGAACCGTATGAACCGAACCTGTAAATAAGTTTAACTGAACCTGAGTTCAGGTTCAGTTCGAACTGAACCTGAAAAATTAGGTTCATTGTTCAGGTTCAGGTTTCTAACTTGCGGTTCTAGGTTTAAACCTAAACCTGAAACACCTAAAAAATCTATCATATATTTAGATATAATTTAAGAGGATAATAATAATAATAAATTCACTAGTATTTACTACATTTATTCTTGAGTTAAAAAAGAAGAAAAGGAAAAAGACTACTTTAATTCTATATTATTAAATGTTAATCTTAAACATTGCTATTATAAGTAACAACTAATGCATAACACTCAATACTTCTACTTTAAATAGTAATTAATATGTGTCAAAGTTATTGATCGAAGTATTAAACTATTAATAGAAAAAATTCATTGACTAAAATA
>JANIHZ010000208.1:58746488-58760365 GCA_027478365.1 Erythroxylum rufum | reverse complement strand
GAAAGTAGCAAAGGAACTAGGGAAATTGAAAACAATTCGGTGGAGAGGAAGGCAAAAGCAAGTTTCGGATGACAATGGACTTAAGCAAGAAAACTTGCTTTATTTCATTCTTTCACTAGGCAAAACCGAGAGAAACAAGGAAGCATAAGTCAAAAACAATTAATGCATGGGACAAGTGGCATTAGCTTTAAGAAAGAAACAAAATAGGCTAAAAGACAAATTAGGGATAGGATTAGAAACCCTAATGACATCGGACCCATTCTAGGCCAATGGCCCTAATTCCAATCCCAAAATAATATACCCAATACTGCAGTGCCATTAGCTAGCAATTTTCGCTACCGAAAATCGACCGGTTCGCCACTTGGCAATTTTTTTCCGGTCCGGAAATTTTCTCCGGAAAATTCCAGAAAATTTTCTGAAAATCCCTTTAAATATAACACACTCAATGGCTCACTCAGAATAATTTTTCAAACACAAGAACCACGTTAATCACAATAAAATTGCATTAGGCACGAAAATCGGGAATGTCATGTATGCATAAACAGTTATTTCATGTGCACAAATTTTACTACGTACCAATTCTAGTATGCATGACCAGTCCTATGCATGAACAGTCCTAATAATCCCAATCCATCTCATCCTATGCCAATTTACCATACTACCCTTCCCGTTGAGGGTGGGATGTTACAACATGCATTTAATCAAGATGAGTATCTTCTTAGAATTTCCTACTCTAACGTAAAGAAGGTAATCTTAATTGCTATTTGTGATTAACAAAACTGAACGTCATATTTCATTAATCTAGCTATTAAACAAATCAATTCCTAGTTGCGCACCTAGAAATCAATCAATTCAATGAGAAAAAGTAATTCGAAAGACACTCAATGTTCATCAACAAAACAAATTCTATTGAAACATCTCACACATAATAGATGATAGCATGGTTTCCCACAACCAAAAAAAGGGATTTAGCTACTCATAACGAAAGTAAAAATCAAATAGATAACAAAACACAGAGTCTCCATCCCTAGTCTTTTCCTAAAAAATCCGAAAATACTAGAAGAAAAGTGCAGAAATGCAAACTGAACTGAAGGAAAAATACTGCAGAAATTATAAAACTATGCTAATCTCTAAACTAACATGAATAGTAACTTTTTCCCCCTTTTATGCTTTTTTTATTTCTTCTCTTCTCCTTCTCGTGATCTTCAGCAGACAATCCTTATCCCCACTTCAAGTTGCAGATCTCCATTGATAAGATAGCAATCTGATCTTTAAAGATTATGAAAATCTCAAATATGAATTTGAAAAACAGATCTGCAGGTATTTTTCATCCTTGCACGTGCCCACACTTAGTCACTTAATTTGCTGCCAATATGGAATTGTCGGGTTTCTTTGTTTCCTTTGCATCTTATCTCTTCAATGTTGAAAATCATCTGAAAACAATTAAGAGACAAATCTATCAATTTTGAATAATAATTTCAACACATGAGAGAGATTTATATACCAAATGAATGCAAAATGACAACTTGACAGCCTTTACTACATTAGTAGAAGCCTTCTGTTTCTTATTCTGATTCTTCTTAGAGCCCTTTTTCTCACTCTTAGAAGAATCAACAACAAGCACAGAACTAGGTTCTTTCTTAAGGCACCTTTCCGTGTTCAACAATTCAGGTAATGTCATGTCCTTCTGGTTCATGTTGAAGTTCATGAAGAACTGTGAAAAGCTCGAACTTAGAGACTGTAGTACCAGATCAACGATTAACTCATAGTCCATGACAAGACTTAATTGGCCAATTTTTCAATATACCCAATCATTTTCGGCATATGCAGGTTGACTGAAGATCCTTCTGCCATCTTGCATTGAATTAGTGCTTTGGAGATTTGATATCTCTCCACCATATTTTGTGCACCAAATAACTCCTTGAGATGCAGTATCATAGTAGGTGCATCCATGTTCTCATGCTACCTCTGAAGTTCAAGAGACATGCTAGCTAACATCATACATGTAGCTTGTTTAATGTCATCAACATAACGTTGATATTTCTCTCAATCTTCATCAGTTGCATTTGAACAAGGTTTGATAGAACAGGAGTATTAAAAACATATAACTTCTTTTCTTGCCTAAGAACTATTCTTAAGTTTCGTAACCAGTTTGAAAAATTGGGTCCAGTCAGCTTATTAGTATCCACGATGCTCATCAATATCAAGTTGGTATTCATCTTCATATTCAATAACCAAAAAAATAAAAGGAGAAAATATTAGTTTATATCCAAAATCAAATACAATAAGGATTTTAAATTTATTTAATTACTTCCATGATCTTAAATCAAATTAATAGCCCTCACTATTAAATCGAGAAATTATCAAATAATTTCCTAGTGGACTAAGATCCAATTTAAAATTAATTGATATTGAGTTTGCTCAACAAACCAACTAAATTTAAATTAGGTAGAAAACTACTTTTCAATCACATCTTATGTGATTCCTAGAACTGTTAAGTGACAACTCTTTGTCATAATATATCATATATGTTATTCCTAACCTTGCCTCTAAATCCATATAATCATAAGTTTGCTCATCTAAATCGTACAAATTTAGTTAAGTAGGACCCATTAATTTAAGATAAAAACATATACGGGTTAAAGTGACCTTAAGTTTACTCAACAAGCCAAGCAATAAACATAATTATGGTTTTATTCTCAAATAATAGAAGGCAACTATCACGTTCTTAACATGTACTTAATATTTAATTAAGGGATTTAAATTTTCATAAATTTCCAATCTCATCAAAATAATATAATCTCATTATATTTATAATTTCAAACATAGTCCAATTAGGAAAGAAATTATTTAAAACTTTTGCTTGATTCTAATTATTGATTTGATGATAAATTTAATATAATAATTCAACTCTTAAAAAATTAAGTTAAATTCCAAAACTTTTCCTAATGAATATTCCCTTTTTAAAAACAAATTTTCAAAAATTAGAAAAACACTTTTAAATTTTATTAGGAGTATAAATTAATTTAATATCTATTAAATTAATTAAATTGAAGATTTACGGGTTTAAAAACATTTAAAAGACATAAAAGATGGTTGGGAGGGCATCTGCCCCTGCAGTGCTACGCGGGGAGCGTGCACTGCATGCACCCCGAAGTCAAATTGCGCGCACCAGTCAACGTCTTTAACAAACGCTTCTCAAGAACGGTGGACACGCCCATCGTCTTCTCCAGAAGCATCTGTCTTCTTCTCCAAATCCCTCCCACGTTTTTCTGCAACTATTCTTAACCTCCCTTATGTGTTAAATTGCAAGCCACGTCTTTGCAAAACCGCAACCCTCTTCCCTTGTCGCCTGCTTCATCCTCAACTGACATTTCCTTCTGCTTCTCCACCGTGGCTACCTTAGACTGCCTAAGGGACGCCATGGCGTCACCTGTGATTAACGCCCATCGTCTTTTCCAGTGGTGACGCCATCCATGTGGTGAAGCTGTAAGCTCTTCAAACGATCAATTTGTGTTATTAATAATGTAAATGGATGGTTTTGGGCAATAGAGTAGCTAGTTTCTCATATACTTGTGCCATTTTTCGGAGGGGACCAACATAAGACATAGGACTAAATGATAGTTTTTGACAGAGCATATGCTTTAAAGTGTTGCTATTGAAAGTATTCTCCCCATTTTATCATCTTTGGAGTTCCTGAAGAATAGAAACCTCTCTCTTTGTATTTGATGAGCCTAAAACATGAACTAGCTAATCAGATGCTACTTGGAATGACTGTCATTACTTCCCTTGACAAACTGCAACTTACAACATTTTTCTTTCTTTGTGTTGGTTTCTCTTGTTTTCCAATTGCACACTTTTGGTTCCTTCTCGATAACCTTTCAACTTGTATTATGAAGTTCACGATCGCATAACTTTAAGGCCGTATACTAAAGCAGAAAGCTTAGCTTTTTATGTATCTGACTTTTCAGGGAAAATTGAGGATTGTTGTCCTTGTTTCCAATGCTGCATTTTAATTCCTCCAAGGTGAGTTTCCTCAAAATTTAGAAACTTAGAAGCTTCTTGAAATTTTATATACTGAATACTTGCACTTGTTGGATTGTTTGCAGGAGCGTCCCTAAGTGACCTTGTTATGCCTGAAGAAGTCAACGCTGCAGGATTTGACATTTGTTCTGAAGAGTTGGGATCTATTGTTGAAGGTCATGACAATAAGAAGTTAAAGTTTCATGGTGGCATCTCTGGTATTGTAGAAAGCTCTCTACATCAAACACTGATGGGCTTACTACATGATCCTCAACTCAATTACAGACAAGAGCTTTTTCGAATCAATAAGTTCGCGGAAAGTGAAGCTCAAAGTTTCTGGGTATTCGTATGGGAAGCTATTCATGATATGACTTTTATGATACTTGGAGTGTGTGTTTTTGTGTCTTTAATAGTTGGCATTGCAACTGAGGGATGGCCAAAAGGAGCCCATGATGGTCTTGGGATTGTTGCAAGCATCATGTTGGTTGTGTTTGTCACAGCAACTAGTGATTATTGTCAATCACTGCAATTCAGGGATTTGGAGATCAAGTGTCTGCTGATGGTCTTCTTGTTTCAGGATTTTGTGTGTCAATCGATGAGTCAAGTTTAACTGGGGAAAATGAGCCTGTAATGGTGAATTCTGAAAATCCTTATATGCTTTATGGAACTAAGTTTCAGGATGGATCATGCAAGATGTTGGTTACTACTGTAGGAATGAGAACTCAATGGGGTAAACTGACGGCGACTCTCAGTGAAGGAGGAGATGATGAAACGCCCTAATAGATGAAATTAAATGAAGTGGCAACCATTATCGGGAAGATAGGTCTTTTCTTTGCAGTAGTAACTTATGATGTTCTAGTGCAAGGATTAGTTGGCCGAAAATGGCAACCAGGGACACACTTGGATTGGTCTACAGATGATGCATTGGAAATGTTGGAATACTTTGCAGTGGCAGTTACAATTGTGGTGATTGCAGTTCTAGAAGAGTTGCCATTGGCTGTGACATTAAGCTTGGCCTTTGCTATGAAGAAGATGATGAATGATAAGGCTCATGTGCGTCATCTAGCAGATTGTGAGACTATAGGATCAGACACAACTATCTGCAGCGATAAAACTGTACCGATAAAACTAGTACACTTACTACTAATCATATGACTGTACTGAAAGCATGTATTTCCATGAGTGTCAAGGAAGTTGGACAACCATATGATGCATCTAGTTTATGCTCTAGAATCCCTGATTCTGCAATAAAACTTCTGAAACAATCCATATTCAATAATATTGGACGTGAAGTCGTAATTAACAAAGATGGAAAACTGGGAATATTAGGAACTCCTACTGAGACTGCTATACTAGAGTTTGCTCGTCTCTGGGAGGAGACTACCAGGCATAACGACAAGCAGTTGAAGTTACCAAAGTTAAGCCTTTCAACTCAACAAAGAAGCAGATGGCAGTAGTGTTAAAGGATCCTGAAGGACACATTCGAGCCCATTGTAAAGGTGCTTCAGAAATTGTTTTGGCTTCCTGTGAGAAAGTACTCAATCCAAATGGAGAAATTGTTCCTCTAGACGAAGCATCACTCAACCATCTTAAGGCTACAATCGAGCAGTTTGCTAATGAGGCTCTTAGGACTTTGTGTCTTGCATATATGGAACTGGAAGGTGAATTTTCACCTGACAGTCCCATTCCAGTTTCTGGGTACACATGTATAGGAATAGTGGGCATTAAAGATCCTGTTCGTCCCGGTGTCAAGGAATCTGTTGCAGTTTGTCGTGCAGCTGGTATCACTGTACGAATGGTTACAGGAGACAATATTAACACTGCCAAGGCTATAGCCAGGGAATGCGGGATTCTTACTGATGATGGTATAGCCATTGTAAGGTCCAGTCTTTCGAGAAAAGAGCCTGGAAGAACTAATGACAGTAGTTCCTAAACTTCAGGTAGTTCCAAGCTTTCATGTTCAGAAATAACCTTCACACGACTGAGTATCTAAATAATAATAAGCATTTGCTTGTTAGGACCCATAACTATGAATCCATTTGCAGGTGATGGCTCGATCTTCACCTCTTGACAAGCACAAAATAGTGAAATATTTGCGAACTACGTTTGGTAACGTTGTGGCAGTGACTGGTGATGGAACCAACGACGCCCCAGCAGTTCATGAAACAGATATTGGTCTAGCAATGGGCATTGCTGGAACTGAGGTTGGTATTCCGATGATATAGAATAATATGGTCGAAAGTTTTATTACTCATATTAAGACTACTGATTGATTCCTGAACTTCAGGTGGCTAAAGAGAGCGCTGATGTCATTATTCTGGATAATAATTTCTCTACTATTGTGACGGTGGCTAAATGGGGACGATCAGTCTACATTAACATTCAAAAATTTGTACAGTTCCAGCTCACAGTCAATGTGGTTGCACTAATTGTCAACTTCTCTTCAGCTTGTTTAACAGGTCAGGATTCCATGAACTATATGTATTTTTACGCATACAAGCAAGTTTTTCTCTCTATTGACACTTCTTTACCAATCATACTTCCAGGGAGTGCTCTACTCACAGCAGTTCAGCTTGTGTGGGTTAATATGATAATGGATACTCTATGAGCCCTTGCACTTGCAACTGAGCCTCCAAACAATGAACTTATGAAGCGTTCACCATTTGTCGTAATGGGAACTTTATCAGCAATGTGATGTGGAGGAATATCTTAGGTCAATCTTTGTACCAGTTTATGGTGATATAGTACCTTCAGGCCAAAGGAAAAGCTATGTTTAACCTCCACGGCCCGGACTCTGACCTAGTCCAGAATACGCTTATATTCAACTCATTCGTCTTCTGCCAGGTGAACTTTTCTTGGCAACTCTTCCCTGCCATCTCAAGCTTGATAGGAAGTTCTGAGTTAACCTTCCTTTCTTTCTGCAGGTTTTCAATGAGATAAGCTCTCGCGAGATGGAACAAATAAATGTTTTCAAAGGCATACTCGATAACAATGTTTTCATTGCTGTCCTTAGCTGCACAGTTGCTTTCCAAATCATAATCGTCGAATTCCTCGGTACATTTGCAAATACAACGCCTCTCAGTATGTCGCAGTGGTTCGTTAGCATATTCATCGGATTTTTAGGCATGCCGATTTCTGCTGCATTGAAGATGATAAATGTGTGAACTTCATAGCAGAGATGCCATTTTTATTAGTTGCATTGGAAACTTTAGAAGCTACTTTCATTTTTTTTCTCAGGGAAGTATTGTTGGTGATCGATGCCAACAACAGTCTGCTTCTAAAACCAAATCTTTGTGGTATCGAGACATTTTTTCTTTTGCATTGTTGCACCTTCTTGGCTGTCTAAAAACATATTTCTATACATCTTTTAGATTGCCGAGAATCTGTAAGAAAAATGTGATTCAGTAGATAATTGGTTTCTGTCAATTGTTACTTCTTTGCTCATTGATTTTAGTTCCAGGACCTGTAAAAAGGGTGCTGCTCATATGCAGCAACTTTGTGATTGGAAATGCCCCTTAGAATCGGAAACAGTGTAATTGAATTTAATTCATTAAAACATTTATTGCTTCCACCGATCATGACAATGTAAAACGTTCTGTTCCATCAAGATTTAGCTTTTTTCAGGGAAACATTCAAACACTGGACTTTATCGTGCTTACAAGACCAGAAATCTGGATAATTCAGGCACTGAACCTGGGAAAGCCTAGAAACACGCTTCAGGTTCAGAAATTTATGTCGAATTGAAGGTAAAGTTTTGAAACTCTTTCGAGAAACATAAGAGTAACTCATCCAGTAAGATACAGAAAATCAGTATGGTGGAAGCAAGTATCCACATTTCTTACATAAAACCCATAAAGGTCGCTAAAACACCTATTCTGTAACACATAAAGAGAAGTTCACTTCCTCAATCAACTTCCAGGATAAGCATATTCTTTTCACTGGAAATTTTCGTTTTCCACAGTGAGGATTAACATTAAATGGCAACAGGAAAAGGAAAACGGAGGGAAAAGAATCGCAGACATCAAATACTGGTAAAATGGTAGGAAAGGTTGACAGATGGACGCATGAAAATTTTGCTGGGCCAGACCTCAGCTTCTCCGAAGAGAAGATATATGAGTCGATTGTCGTTTGTCCCCTTCCGCGCCTTTTGTTGCGTCCGTAGATGCTTAGTACCTAGAATTTTCTCAGATGTTACCATGAAACATCTATGGAGAAACTTCGCGGAGTGAGGTTCCCGAGAAAATGTTCACAATTGCTGTGTGTGGTCTAGAAATCATGCAGTCCAGTGAAAACATTTATGTCCTTTTCGAAAAGGTTAGACCTTTCAAGCATTTTTGGATAATATAGAAGCCTTGTAGTTGTTCCTGATGATCTTTTCAGCTGAAAAATTGGACCTCTTATGGGTCCTTTTCGAACCAGTTCGATTGCAAATTCGTACTGAACATTCCTGCAACATTTATATCCATCTCTTTTCCAAAACAGAGATAAAATATATAATAATCAGGTACATAGGCGTAACAATACTGAATATCACCACCACCATATAGCACCGCTGGTAGCCATTAGAAAAGCAAGTTTTCTTGTCTTTACCTTTTTTGTTTTCTATTTAAAACTGAGCAATGTCTGATGTCATGAAGTGTGATGTAATGGTTCCATTGCCCTGCTTTTTGCCCAAATAAAGTTTAATTTTTTCTTTTTGAAAGTTTGCTGGCATTAGGTCATTGTTCCTGCTTGCAGCTTCCTTGAAACCTCACGGTCAAGGAATTAGCTTCCTCATTATTTCCTTGTTTGCTATTGGGTTCTACTAGATTTTGTTCTTCTCTTTCCAAACTCCAAGATAGCTAGTAACGCGGGTTTGCGGAGCCCTCTTCTCTGTTGTGTGTCTCTGTAGAGACAGTGCCAGAGCTGGAACTGAGGAGAGGACATGGAGTCGTACCTGAACGAGAACTTCGAGGTGAAGCCCAAGCACTCATCAGAAGAGGCTTTGCAAAAATGGAGGAAGCTATGCGGGTTGGCGAAGAACCCAAAGCGTAGGTTCCGTTTCACTGCAAACATCTCAAAACGTCAGGAGGCTGCAGTAGTTCGCCGTATGCAGCAGGTTTTGATCTTTGTCTCTACCTGTGTGTTGTCAGCTTTCCTTACTCTGATATCAAGTAGTTTGGTCTTCACTTAAAAGATACAAGTTCTTAACCGGGAAATCCTTAAAAGATACAAGTTCTAACCTGTTACTGCAAACTTTCGGTTCTTATTTCTTACTAAAGTTGCTGTCACTCGTTTCAATAATAACTCAAAACTTCTTGGGTGCTTTGTACTTCAGGAAAAGTTGAGGATCGCCGTACTAGTTTCCAAGGCTGCACTCCAGTTTATCCAGGGGATCGGTAATAAAACTCATCATTTGCATAAAAAATGGAACTTTTTTTGAGAAAATTTCTTTTTCTAACCATGTTTGGTAAACAGCCGACCACGAATACATTGTTCCAGAGGAAGTAGCAACTGCTGGTTTTGAGATTTGTGCTTCAGAATTAGAATTAATTGTTGGATCCCGAAACCTGAAAAAGCTTAAAATTCATGGGGGAGTAGAAGGGATAGCGAAAAAGGTGCGTTCATCCACTGAAGATGGGCTCACAGTCAAAAGTGGTCTAGAAAACAGAGAAACAATTTATGGAAGCAACAAAATTCCGGATGGGGAAACTTCAAGTTTCTGGAGATTTGCTTGGGAAGCCCTCCAGGACCTGACTTTGATCATTGATGCAATCTGTGCTTTTATCTCGCTGGTAGTTGGAATAGCAACAGAAAGATGGGATAACCGAGCACATGATACTTTGGTAATTGTTGCTAGCATCTCTCTGGTTGTCTTTGTTACTGCAACAAATGATTATTGGCAGTCTGTAAAATTTAGGAACTGGGAGATTGAGAAAAAGAAAACCGTTGCTAGAGATGGATTTAGGCAAAAATTGCTGTCATATGAATTACTGCCAGGTGATTTTGTCCATCTTACAACTGGAGACCAAGTCCCTGCCCATGGTGTCTTTGTTTCTGGATTTCCTGTCTCGGTTGAGTTACTGCCTGGTGATGTCGTCCATCATAACCTGACCACCTCCATATCGTTTCCTCTTGCAGTTTATGAGTCAATAATCCCTTCATCAATACTGAAAAGGTCACCAAGGCTAAATACTTGCCTATCTTCCCTATAATCTCCACTAATCCGTTCAGTTTCACCTGAAACGGCGTCTCATCATACCCCCCTTTGTCATCAGCTGCCAAGAATTTACCCCAACTAGTTCTCATCCCAGCAGTTGTAACCATCATCTTGCATGATCCATCAAGGACTTTAGAACCAGAAAGTAGAAAAGGATTTTCAGTATCCACCTTGATTGGCTTACTATCGTCAGTTACACTCGATTCATCAACCGAGACAGGAAATCCAGAAACAAAGACACCGTCTACAGGAACTTGGTCTCCAGTTGTAAGATGGATGACATCATCAGGCAATAATTCATATGACAGCAATTTTTGCCTAAATCCATCTCTAGTAACCCAAACCAGGGTTTTCTTTTTTCACAATCTCCCTGTTCTTAAATTTTACAGACTATCAATAATCATTTGTTGCAGTAACAAAGACAACCAAAAAAATACTAGCAACAATTACCAAAGCATCATGTGCTCGGTTATCCCATCCTTCAATTGCTATTCCAACAACCAGCGAAATAAAACCACAGATTGCATTAATGATCAAAGCCAGGTCCTGGAGCGCTTCCCAAGCAAATCTCCAGAAACTTAAGTTTCCCATCCGGAATGTTGTTGCTTCATAAATTGTTTCTCTGTTTTCTAGACCATTTGTGGCTGTGAGCCCATCTTCAGTGGATGAACGCACCATTTTCGCTATCCCATTCTTCTCCACCTTATTACCGATCCCCTGGATAAACTGGACTGCAGCCTCGGAAACTAGTACGGCGATCCTCAACCTTTCCTGAAGTACAAAGCGCAGAAGAAGTTTGAGTTGTTATTGAAACAAGTGACAGCAACTTTAGTAAGAAGCAAGAACCGAAAGTTTGTGGTAACAGGATAGAACTTGTAAATTTAAAGGATTTCCCGGTTAAGAAATGTGTCAAATAGAAGAGATAAAACTAAGTGAAGACCAAACTACTTGATATCAGAGTAAGGAAAGCTGACAACACACATGTAGAGACAAAGATCAAAACCTGATACTGCAGCCTCCTGACGTTTTGAGATGTCCGCAGTGAAACGGAACCTTCGCTTTGGGTTCTTCGCCAACCCGCATAGCTTCCTTCATTTCTGCAAAGCCTCTTCTGATGAGTGCTTGGGCTTCACCTCGAAGTTCTCGTTCAGGTACGATTCCTTGTCCTCTTCTCAGTTCCAGCTCTGGCACTCTCTCTACAGAGACACACAACAGAGAAGAGGGCTCCTCAAACCAGCGTTACCGTGAATGCCGTCGGAAGAAGAAGAATAGAAGAGAGAAGAAGGCCGGAAGTATGATATTTGGAAAACTAACTAACCGAATGTTGGTTAACCAGATACTTGGAAAACGGCACGAATTGTGTGTGCTAACCGAAGGGTACAGATCTTCTGTACCCGTACCCTGTACCCGGTACCCGGTAGCCGGTACTTTTTTTTATCTCAACCATTCAATACAATAACTGAATATTAGCATTAGATCGTCCGTGCCATTAATTATGTACCTATTGTGTTCTACAACAAAAACTTACCCTTTTGATCTCAACCATGCGATGCAATAACCGAATGTTGGCATTAGATCGTCATTAATTATATACCTATTCTGTTTCACAACAAAAATAAAACCAACGTCTTGTCTCGGCTAAGCCAAGCCAATGTCCCTTCCTTCTTTTGATTTTGCTTCCCGCTTTACTTCTTTTATCTTGCTCTCAACTCTTTCCATCCTCCTTTTGTCTTAATTCAGGGAACGTCTGCTTCATGCGTTGGTTGCTTGTGCGTCTCTCTTTCTCTCTTTTCTATCGATTCGTCGATCAATTATAGTCGCTGAGTTCATTATTCCTTGTACCGATACTTTTACATGCTCTGATTCTTTTTTTGCCAATTGAACAGGCATAGATTTAGCATAAAAAGGGCATGTTTATCCCGCTATTCTTCTGTACAGAACAAGAAAGTTACCGGCAAGGTCTGATTTTATTATTATTTTTTAATATTTTTCAATTCTATAGTCAATACCTATCAATATAGAATAAGCAGTTGATAAAGAAAGAAGAAGGAGAAGATAATTGCAAAGGTTGATTCCTTCTGTTTATTATCGTCTACTATTTATAGTAGTGTGGTATATAACAGACATCTCAATTAAAGGAGATATACAAGGAAACAAACTATACATCAGCTATATACTAGAAAGATTACAAGCTGGTGGTTACAATGGAGATATACAATAGCTACAATCAAGGGTGATGATGCATGATTGTAGGAGCTGATTGCTAAGACTTAGGATCTTCGGTTAACACCCCCCCGCAAGCAAATGGTCGCTTGCGAACATGTAGCTTGTCTCGTAAAGTACAAAACCGAGATGTGCCAACAGCCTTGGTAAATATATCCGCCCGTTGATCAATAGAGCGAACAAATCGAACATCAAGATCACCTGCGTCAACTTGTTCCTTGACAAAATGATAGTCAATTTTGATATGTTTGGATTTGTCATGTATAACCGGATTAGAGCAAAGAAAAGTGGCACTAATATTATCACATAATAGTATAGGTGGTTTATCAATTGAATGATGAATCTCACGAAGGAGTTCTTGGAGCCAATCCAACTCGGCCGTAGCAAATGCTATGGCTCGGTATTCGGCTTCAGTGCTAGACCGAGCAACCACTTTTTGTTTGCGAGAAGACCAGCTAATTAAGTTACCACCAAAAAAGATGGCAAATCCATGTTGAGAACGACAATCAGCTATATCACTAGCCCATCCCGCATCCGAGA
Source organism: Erythroxylum rufum (assembly GCA_027478365.1). NCBI lineage: Eukaryota > Viridiplantae > Streptophyta > Magnoliopsida > Malpighiales > Erythroxylaceae > Erythroxylum > Erythroxylum rufum. Next base: position 58,747,380 of record JANIHZ010000208.1, on the reverse strand, counting down.
AAGCAACAAGATGTCGGTCAGATGAGGGACGAAGGGTAAGCCCATAATCAAGAGTGCCAGTTAAGTAGCGTAAAATCCGTTTGACAGCTTTCCAATGAATGTCCGTAGGGGAATGCATGAACTGACAAACCCGGTTAACTGCATAGGAGAGTTCCAGACGTGTGATGGTGACATATTGAAGGGCACCCACAATACTACGATACAAATGAGGATCTGTCATCGGATCACCGGTTTGGACAAGACGGGAGCCGGGTTCAGCAGGAGAGGCAATGGACTTGGCTTCGGCCATTTTAGAACGCTCAAGCAAATCAGATACATATTTTGTTTGCGAAAGAAAAAGGGAGGAGGGAGACCGAGTCACCTCTATGCCAAGAAAGTAATGAAGGTCACCAAGGTCTTTGAGGGAGAAGGCACAGTTGAGTTCATGAATGAAGGATGAGATGAAGGAAGGAGAGTTACCGGTGATTATAAGATCATCAACATACACCAAAATGTAGGTAGTGACGCCTTTGAGATGAAAAACAAAGAGGGAGGTATCTGAGTGGCAAGACCGGAAGCCATTTGCGAGGAGAAACCCTTTCAGTTTGTTGAACCAAGCCCGAGGAGCTTGTTTTAGCCCATAGAGAGCTTTGTGAAGTTTGCAAACATAATGAGGGCGGGAGCAATCAATGAATCCTTTAGGTTTCTCCATGTAAACATCTTCATTGAGATCACCATTCAAGAAAGCATTATTGATGTCCAACTATCGTAGAGACCAACCATTGGATAAAGCAATACTAAGTACCAACCGTACAGTAGTTGGACGAACCACAGGGCTAAAAGTGTCAAAGTAATCAACCCCTTCCTCTTGATGAAACCCTTTAGCCACAAGACGAGCTTTGTACCTTTCTAT
>JANIHZ010000208.1:58734147-58746388 GCA_027478365.1 Erythroxylum rufum | reverse complement strand
TTAGTGGAGATTATAGGGAAGATAGGCAAGTATTTAGCCTTGGTGACCTTTTCAGTATTGATGAAGGGATTATTGACCCATAAACTGCAAGAGGAAACGATATGGAGGTGGTCAGGTTATGATGCATTGGAGATGTTTAAGTACTTCACTATTTCTTTTACAATCTTTGGCATTACAGTTCCAGAAGGACTACCATTGGCTCTGACATTAAATCTTGCTTTTTCCACGAATAATATGGTAAAAGATAATGCACTTTTCAGGCATATGGCAGCTTGTGAAACCTTGGGAACAGCAACCAACATTTGTACTGATAAGACAGGGATCATAACTAGTAACCAGATGAGTGTTCTGAAATTATGCTTTTGCATGAATGTCAAGGATGTGGGCAGACACAATAATCCTTCAAGCCTTTGCTCTGAGATTCCAGACACTGCTCTAAGACTTCTAGTACAATCAATATTTGTAAATAAAGACAGTGAAGTTGTCAATAATGATGGCAAACTTGAGATTTGGGGAACACCAACTGAGACTGCATTGTTGGAGTTTGGATTGTCTCTTGGTGGAAATTTCCAGGAACAGGGAGGAAAACTGAAACTTGTTAAAGTCGAACATTTCGAATCCGCAAAGAAGAAGATGCAAGCTGTGGCAGAGTTGCCTGACGGAGGTTTTCGAGCCTACTGTAAAGGTGCTCCTGAGATAGTTTTAGCTCTCTGTGACAAGGTGATCAATTCCAACGGTAATGTTGTTCCCCTTGATGAAGCATTCATTGCCTATCTGAAATCTGCAATCAATCAGTTTGCTGGTGAGGGTCTTCGGACTCTGTGTCTTGCCTATACTGAACTGGAAGATGGATTCTGCACAAGCGATCCCATTCCATCTTCTAGATATACTTGCATTGCAATTTTGGGCATTAAAGATTCAATTCGTCCTGGGATCATGGATTCCATCGCTGCTTGTCATGCTGCTGGTATCACTGTTAGAATGGTTACAGGTGACAGTATTGATACTGCTAAGGCAATTGCTAGGGAATGTGGAATTCTTACTGAAGATGGTATAGCCATTGAAGGTGCTGATTTCCGTGAGAAGAATTTGGAAGAATTACTTGAACTTATCCCCAAACTTCAGGTGCTTACCTCATTCCTTTTAGCATATTCTTGCATTTTCCCAACAAGTGTAGAGTGCAAAATATTGTTCTCAAAATCATCTCCTTTTTTGTCAATCTTTTTCTTACAGGTGATAGCTCGATCTTCTCCTCTAGATAAGCATTCACTGGTGAAGCATTTACAGACTACTTTCAACGAAGTTGTTGCGGTCACTGGTGCTGGAGCCGATGATGCCCCGTCACTAAATGAAGCAGACATAGGTCTAGCAACAGGGATTCATGGAACTGAGGTGAGTATTATTTTATAAATCTACGTACTTTTCCTGGTTATGAATTGATGGTCAAAACTTTACAGGATCGATGTCGTTCATTTATGTTTATAGCAGTGTTCTTCAAACCATTTTTAGCTTCATGATTGAGAAAGAAAACTTCTGAAACTCAAAATTTTTTCTTTTTCCCAAACTTCAGGTGGCCAAGGCGAGTGCTGATGTGATAATTCTGGATGATGATTTCTCCACAATTGTCAAGGGGGCCAAATGGGGACGTTTGATTGTCATGAATATTAAAAAGTTTATACAATTCCAGTTGACTGTTAATGTGGTTGCATTAATTCTCAACATTTCTTCAGCTTGGTTGACAGGTCAGAAGTTCAATTCTATCTGATGAATTATTTAAAGCTGTGTCTCAGCTACCCTACAACATCAAGCTTGTAATTTTGCTTGAAATCAATCCTCAGGAAGTGTTCCGTTCTCCGATGTTGAGCTTTTATGGGTTAGCCTGATCACAGACACATTGGGAGCATTTGCCCTGGCAGCTGAGGCTCCAGATGATAATCTTATGACGAATCCACCTGATGGAAGAAAAGGAAGTGTTATCAGCAGTGTCATGTATAGGAACATCTTTGGACAATTCCTATATCAGTTCACAATAATATGGTTTCTTCAGGCAAAAGGAAAAGAAATACTACATATTGATGATCCAGATTCCAATCTAATCCTTGACACATTCATATTCAACACGTTCATCTTTTGTCAGGTATGTGTATTGAAAATACCCGACAACTGTTATGGAAAATGTCCAATGCTGTAACAGCTCAAGGTTAATGACAGGGGGCTTTATTTTATTTGTAGGTCTCCAATCTGATAAGCTCCCGCAAACTGAATGAAAAGAATGCTTTTAGAGGCATACTCTGTAACTATGTTTTTATAGCTGTTCTAGGACTCATTGTTCTTTTCCAGATCACAATCATTGAGTTCCTGGACACTTTAGCCAATACATCACCTCTCACTATGTGGCAGTGGTTCCTTAGCATATTCATTGGACTTGTGGGGATTCTTGTTGCTGCAGGTGTAAAGATGATTCCTGTTTGAGTTACACCTTCAACATGGCAATTATTCCTTTTTTTGAAGTCTAGGTGATGCCTTCTTTAACGGGTACTTCTAACTATAATGGCCAGAGAGGACATTCTGCTTTGGCTTCTGAGAAGCAGATGACGATTTAACCAGTCTTGAATTTGTGTTTCCTTCTTTTGTTTTTGTTTGATATATAGTTTTGGCCCCGTTATGTTGAGGAACGATACGGATTAGAACTGTGAGGTGCGATAGAATGACAGATAAATGGAAAGACTACATGATGCTCTGGTTCTTGTCTTCATCTTCGCCATACCCTATGGCTTCCATTTGTTCTCAATCTTTTAAACATTATATCATAACTCCAATCTTTTAAATATCGAACTGGAGGTTAAGAAAAAGGTTTTAAACATTATATCATAAAAAAGTTGCACGTGTTTACATTAGTCAATTCTATCCGAGTATTCATATCAGGAATTACATGCCACATGACAATAAAAAGTAAGAGGTGACATGTAATGATCAAGATGAGAAAGTATACATGTACGTACAAATAATCGAGAGGTTAGATGAAGATGCAGTCCAATACGGTCCCAGAAGACCAGAGAATTATGAAGAGATACCGTTACAAGTTCCTAGTAATACTCGCGCCTTTGCTGTGTTTCACTCCTCATGATCTCTGTCTTCTTGCTCTTTGTTCCACATTTTCCCGGAAACAGTTTGTCAGTACAAATTACTGTTGAGAAAATAATATCGTAAGACAGAAGCAATGTGCTTGAAACTTCTCTCTGTGTGCTTGACGTGACTTCTTCTTCTTCTTCTTCTTCTAATGGTTTAATACCTTTCCGGATTCCAGGGTTTATTTAAACGTTCTGGGATTTGTTGGTGGCTTGTTTAAGGGCGTATGTAGGTATGGTGAGTTTAAAATGGAGAATCTTTTGAGTGAGTTTGATGTGAAAGCGAAGCACTCGTCGGAGGGGACGGTGAAGAAATGGAGAAAGGTTTGTGGGTTGGTGTAGAATCCAAAGTTCGCTTCACTGCCAATCTCTCCGAGCGAGAGGAGGCATATGCCATGCGACGCACCAATCAGGTTAGCCGCTTGTCATATCCAACTTTTTGTTCCTTTAACTTTTTTGACGATTGGTTATCTATGCCAATTCAGTTTGTATTGCAATGCCAACTTATCATTTAATCTTAAGGTTCTATTTATAATTTTTTTTCTTGAATTTCATATCTTTTACATGTGTACTTTTTAATAAAAAAGATTCATTGTTTTATCAATTAGTTTAATATTTTTATTATATACTCTTTAACTTTTTTAATGGTAGGTTGTCTCCGTCAATTCAAGTCAAACAAATTTTATGAAAAGTATGTCATTTTTTATGGATATGACTTACTCCCAATTGGTATTTTATCTTTTTCCATAATACTATTTCTAACGACATTATGTTTAGTAACTTATTCACAATTCACTAATGATACTATTTTTTTAAATGATTCTTATGGGCACAACTACCACATAATGTGAGCGATGTGATCATAAATAACTCACGACAAAACAGTAATATTAACTACGATAGTGCAGAAATAGGTGGTTTCATTGAAACATGAGATTGTCTGGCTCCATATGCAGGAGACATATTTTGTAAATACAAAGTGAAAAGAAAGTATTGTTTAAGTTAATTTGTACATCTTTATCAACAAGGTGCATATTTTGTTTCCTACTAACAATTGACAATTTCTTTCTTATCCTCTTATTAGTATATAATTTTTATATATTTTGTTGATTATGTATTGTCTATAAATGACAAATCCTTATGTTAAAAAATATTTTTGTGCCAAAATGTGAAATGTTTAATTCTTGAAATTGTCATGGAACTTCTTATAATGGTATGGACAAATAAAAAAAAATGCCGTAATTTAAATGAAGTTGTGAGAAACTCATGATGGAATGGATAAAAAGAAACCAGGTTGTATATAAATATATATTCATGGGTTACAATCTTAAAAGTAACATTCTTGAAAACAAATAAACACTAGTCAACTTTGAGAATAAATCACAGTCTACAAGTATAATTGCCACAAAAGATATTTGGATTCATAAGCTAAACAATTATAATACAAGTATTGGCCTTAACTCCAACTTTCTTTCAATATGCACCAAAGAAAGCAAAGAGAAGCAAGAAATTGAACCAATTGCATCTGGAAACGACCACCTTCATCGTGGAAAGCATAAAAGGTTACATCTCCTTAATATTTAATGCAACTTTGCATAATTGCTGAGAATTTAGATTTAATTTTTCAACTAATTTTCCTCAATAATGCCGTTAGTTTCAGGTCTCTCATTATGACTTAGCACCTTTGCTTCCAGCTCTGTGGGAGTTATTGTTGGAGTTGTAGCCTGATTCTCGATTTTGTTTGGAGCCAATTTTGCCCAATCCATAAATAAGATGCATGCCGATGCACAACCCAAAAAATAGCAAATACAAAACCACACAAAGTTACAATGATGAAGAGAACGAAACTCCTTCTAAAAAGAGGCATATCAATTTTCTTCTCCTGGCAATATCTCCATTTTCTTCCACTAATGCATATGAGTTTCCGATGAGCATATATTAATAAGTACGAATATGTAAAGAGAATTCAATATTTCAAAGCAATGATGAATTGGGTTACAAGCAAAACATGTAGAAGTTAAGCAACTAAGTTTTGAAATTGGAAGTTGAAAGGGTGAGAATGAATGATATCAACGTATTTTTACAACTCCTTAATTTCAATTACCATAAGCTTTCCAACAAAAGAAGCAGCAAAAATAGACATGTTCCACATTGTCTCTGCCAATTTCAGTCCAGCCTCCTCAATAAGTAACCAACTTGCACCTCCTTTGTCAATGGCATGATCCAGTCATCATATAAGTCTGTAACCAAACTAGGATGGATTTTATATACAGGTGCGTTCATCTCCGGCTCCAGGTATTGTTACCTCCATTCCAAAAGTTTTGGCTTTCATTTCAACCCTCTTCTTCACTGCATGTTCAACTTGGGGATATGTCAGCATATCCATCAATCTATCACTGTCCTGCAGAATTCAGAACAATCCTGAGATAAGAATACACTGCCAATACATCTCCATGAAGAGAATAAAAAGTGCCTAAGGTCATGCCTGCGCTCTAAATGCAGCTTCATATTTATCTGGAGAAGCTTGAAATTTAGCCTCGGCGACAAATTTTCCATAATGGATTCTTTCTGAGAGAACCTGCAAATAGAAGAATACATTAATGTCCTAATAAATTAGCGTTTTACATAAATGGAAATATTGAGCTACTTCAGGGATTCTATAGGGAAAATGAAACCGAGATTTTCAGGGATTCTATAGGAAACATGAAACCGAGAAACCGGATAATAAGAGGAGAAAGTCCAATTTTGATAACTAAATCCAGGAATAGATATTAAAAGGCGAAATCTTGGGGTGCCTGCAAGCTTCCTCATGGCCATGGAGCTAACATGATTCAAACTTTTTGTTAGAGACCAAAATCTCTAACACCAACTCAATCACAAAATAGAGTCCTGCACCTTAGCAATCACGCAACAACACACACTACAATAATAAAACCAGAACAAAACCAACACCAAAGCAGAGAACAAACACACACAGCAGTGATAGAATAGGAATAGAGATGGAATAGAGATGAATGTAGACGAATATTAGTAACTATGTATATTGATATGCTAGACTTCGAGGGCTAGCAAGCTCCCTACAATGGTTAGCTTCGAGGGCTAGCTAACCTCCCCAATACAATCACCAAATCATAACCGAATACCCCACCTCACCCCTCTCACACCCTTTTATTCTATTTCGTGTAACTAACTCTCACATGCTAATTCTTCTGGAACCTACTGTCTGGAACCAAGTCTCAACAATACCCCCCCAAAAGAACCACCTTGTCCTCAAGGTGGGAGGAATGAATTTGATTATGGATGAAAACAAACTTCTCCCATAATCGAATACTCTTCTGGATTTTAGCAGTATTGGCTGGATCTATTCCCCAACTGCAGCAGCTGCCTTCCCAGGGTCAAATATTTTTCTGAATTTTACCAATTCATCCTCTTCTTCTTGTAGCTCCACCGGTTGCTCTTCATCAGCTAGGAGGACATGGAAATGTTTTTCCCCACACACATGCCCTATCGTAAACTTTCCATCACACCGGTAGCACAACCCTTGCTGTCTCTTACGTTGCAACTCTTCTACTGACAGTCTTTTGAAAGGGAAAGAATGTTCCCTTCGGAAGATTCGTCGGCCCTCGCCAGTGGAACTAGAACCCCACTGCTCCGGTGATCGGCCTTGAGCTTGAACTGTTCTGGTGTTGGAGCTCACCACCGGGGTCGACGCCTTCACCTCTTCAGTCGACTGGCGATTAGGGATCCAAGGGGCAATCGTCGGGTTAGGGGTAGCCGAAAGAGTCCTCTTCGCGCCCCAATTTTGAGAACCCGACAATTCCGACCCTCCTAAGAATGTCGGGTTATCGTTGCTTATGGTTGACTTTTCGAACAAGGCCCAGTTCCGGCCTTCCGTCAGCTGGGCTAGTTCCATCAACTGGACCAGCGACCCGGTTTGGTCCATCAGCACCTCAGCTCGTATATCTTCCTTCAGACCATTCACGTATGCTGTCGTTACTACCTCCACCGCTTCGTTCTTCAGCATCGACGTGACCACCTCAAACCGCTGATTATATTCAGCCACCCTTCCCGTCTGCTTCATTTTCAGTAGCTCCGCCAGTGGATTACCCACCGTTGAGCTACCGAATCTTCGAACCACCGCCTTCTTGAACGACGCCCAGTCCACCATTGGAGACCAGTTCTGCCTCCACTGGTACCAGCTCAGAGCCTCTCCTTCCATGCAAACAGCTGCTGCCTGTAACCATCGCTCCGGTGAAACGCCGTTCAGCTCAAAATACCGTTCCACTCGAAAGACCCAACCAAACGGGTCCTCTCCGTAGAACAGAGGAATTTCAAGCTTCCGAAAGCTCTTCTCTCCTCGCATCAAATCAGCTTGCGGAGATGTTTCTTCTTCAAATTTTTGCTGCGAGATCTCTTCAATTTCACCGATGACTTCTTTCTCCTTCCCCGTATTATCCTTTCGCCTCAGAATCTCAAATATGGATGCGATATCCCCAGCCACCTTATCAAACTTAGCTTCGATTCCGGCAATATCATCAACTATCCTCAACATTTCTTTTTCTACATTTTCGATTCTGCCCTCCATTCTTGTATTTACCATTCCCGATCCTAATCTCGCTCTGATACAAATTGTTAGAGACCAAAATCTCTAACACCAACTCAATCACAAAACAGAGTCCTGCACCTTAGCAATCACGCAACAACACACACTACAATAATAAAACCAGAACAGAACCAATACCACAGCAGAGAACAAACACACACAGCAGTGATAGAATAGGAATAGAGATGAATGTAGACGAATATTAGTAACTATGTATATTGATATGCTAGACTTCGAGGGCTAGCAACCTCCCTACAATGGCTAGCTTCGAGGGCTAGCAACCTCCACAATACCAAATCCTATATCATAACCGAATACCCCCACCTCACCCCTCTCACACCCTTTTATTCTATTTCGTGTAACTAACTCTCACATGCTAATTCTTCTGGAACCTACTGTCTGGAACCAAGTCTCAACAACATCCAAGTTTTCTTGACAATAAAACACTGTTCAATTACAGAAAAGAGTTATAATTTCACATAAAAATACCAAGAAAGGGAGAACTAGAGCTTCTTGTTCACATCATATTCTTTTTCATATTTTAAATTCGTGCAACCCCTTTGTTTTCTAAAATTTATACTAACTACTGGAAAGTCTCCAAAATACATGTTCTAAAATTTTATTTATAAAAAGATAAGTTTTTCTTTTCTTTCAACATCAAAGAAACACAAAATATTCTTCTGTTTAATAATCACTTCATATTTTTATAACTTAGTTTTATCTTCTTTTCATTGGCTTTATTTCATTTACCATAATCTGTATATTATCTCTTATTTATGTTCTTGTATCATTCTTATTAATCTCTTGCTTTGTTTTGAAGATAATTCCAAAATATTCTTTTATACCGTTCTCATGGAAAAGAAAAATGAAGAAGGAAGAAGAAATTAGCAACTAAGAAAAATAATTTCTACTACTAGAAATGTCCTCGCTATCTTTATCTAGAGCAAAATGATGCAAGGTGATAAAATTAAATAAGAGATCGAAATAATCTTGAATGAAGTATGAACACAGACAAAAGCTTTTAAGGAAAAGTAGAATAGGAAATATTCTACATTTCCTTGTTTAGCATTAAAAATGGCTTTCACATATAATTATGCCTAAGCATTCTAGAAATGCTACCTAAGATATAGCTTCCACATCAAAGTATAAACTTTGGATGGTATAATGAAAAAAGCAAGGACAAATGATACTACCACTCACTTTATTTCCATGATTGGTGAAAAAGTGCCACTTGTAGGAAAGTCAGAACAATGCTACTTACTTGTGCTTGAGCCCACTGCTGTTTCTCTCTGGCAGCCTTCTTTCTCTCCCTTTCTTTCCGCAAGCGCTCATATTTTCTGCGGTGCTCTTCAATTTTGTGTACGTTGGGCTCAACCTGTCGAACGAATGTGTTACTACATAAGAGTTGCCTCTAAACAACTGCAGCTAATATGAAAACAAGAATCACCTTTTTTAGTGCCAGACCAATTTCCTCATCATGGTCCAATTTTGATGCCACATGCAGATCACTTGCTGCCTCTTCCCATTGGCCCAACATGGCTCTTGCCATTCCTCGTATTTTATATCCCTTTGCAGAGTCAGGGTTAATCTAAAAGAAAAAAATAATCACTAAAGCCATTACTATTCCCCAGAATCTAGAGAAAAAAATGAACATCTAGACACACAACATATCAAATCCATAATATAACACTTCTTCCCCTGCTCATAGAAACACAAGAATGTAGGGGTATTTACTAACCTCCATAGCAGCATTAGCATCACGTATGGCAGAATTAGGTTTCTTCAATTTAACAAAGATGCTAGCTGATAAGAGAAGTGTTAAGATATCTTAAGATATCAATATAAGACGAGACATTGAAGAAATTAAAGATTACTCCAATGGACATGAAAATTGTTAAAAAAACAAGCACCTCTGGTTGCATATAATATTGCTGAAGAAGGATTCAGCATTATGGCTTCAGTTAAATGATCCACTGCTTCACCCAGCTTACCTAGAGACACCAAAAACCTTGGCAATAGAAACTTAATATGGCAACTTAATCAGAAAGCTAGTGCCATTAATAACCTTCAGATACTGCATCAATAGCTTTCATTTTCTCCATCTGTGCAGCATCTCGCATTTCTTCAGTAACTTCTATTGTTGGGTTTCCCATCTACAATTAGACAAGGACAAATAAGCATATTTCAGGAATTAACACCCCATAATCATAAATTGCAGGACTATACTAACAACCCAAATACCTTTTGTGGAGGATCACTGCCTGCTTCTATAACCTCAGAGTTATCCAACTCAAGATCAGATTCAACGATGTCCTCAACATCTTCACTAGGTCTTGTGGCATCATAGTGTTCCTCAGAGTCAGACATGTCAATATCACCTTTCTCCTACATGCAAATATGTTGTCATTGGCACATTTCAAGAAAATGTGAATACGAGCAAATATAAGTGATTCCCTAACAATGCACAACCCTGTTACCACAGAAAATTGCACCCCATGAAATAACTTCTTTAATGTGAAGAAAATGGTATGTTGTAAGAGAGTTTGAGAAGAAAGAGCAAAAGTAAGGTCTAATTCTAGAAAGAATTTCAAGCACAGCCAAAGTTGGGAGGCTCAATGTTTTGAAGACATGAAATGCATTTTAGACACCCAAAGTTCATAATCAATTAAAGAAATAATCATCAAAACTTCATCGTATGCTGAATAGGAAAAACAAATTTGTACAATAATAAATCAAAAGTTGGGAGCAATTTATAACATTAATGTCATAAGAAATAAAATACCATCAGTTGATTAAAAATTATAGTGACTCCTAAATGCATCTTACTGGTATGTAAACATGGTTATCAAGAAAAAGGCCTAAAGCATACAAATTTTTAGGTTCACAAGAGAATAAAACTGTCTTGTTGTGCACTAGCACCTACAGATGTGTACTGCTCATGTAGATTTATTATGCCACTCTCTATCCTAACACTGGATGAATATGCCAACCTTTTCCATTAGTAGGATTACAGAAATCTACCCTATTTGAGCACCCATTTCTCCCTAGCTAAAAATCACTCCTTCGAAGTTTGTCATTTTCCATTTAAACCATGTATTTGTAGACGCAATCAGAACCTTCAAAAGCATATACTGTGGGAAGTAGTTCAACAATGCTTGAAAATCGATTCTTAAAAAGGGAACAGCAGCTAGAGAGCAAGTTCCTAGATCAGCAAGTAAGCCTTCTTAATTTTTCTGTGCAAGAAGATGAGAAAAATCACTAAATATGTGATTAAAGTCAAAATGATCCAATCTCTGACTGCTTTCTATTCGTATTTTCTTATCCAAAACATTTTTCATAATCAGTTTTACTCCAGTGACACAGTACTGGCCATAAAATTTGATTGAGTGGAGAATTTTCTGATCTTTCATAATAATATCTTCTAGGGTCTGTGAGTTTTGATCAGAGGCAGAAATCCGGTGAATTTCTGAAAGCCCATTACAGCAGAAAACCCAGATTTTTAATCCATTATGCATCATCGTGACCTGATGAGCAACGCAAACAATTATAAGTTTCCCACTTAAATCAACTAAGGTTACAGTAGCGATATTCCTTGCAACTTCTTTAGCAATAAATAGTAAAATGTTTCTTTTTCAAAACAAAAAACTAAAATGTTTTTCTAATTATATAATTTTCATAAAAAAGACTGCTCTCCAACAAATCAACAATTTAAGGGGGAAAATGTCACATGAAATGCCAAACGTAAACAACATCTTTTGAACATACAAATCCCATGAAACAAACAAGCACATGTAATAACCAAAAAAGAAAACATAGGGATAGAGCTCACCGACTTAATTTCTGGAGGAATTCGAGCACCCAGGCTACAAAGAAAATTATAGCAGAAGATGAGGAAGTAGTATTAGTAAAGTAAGTGAAGAAGAAAGAGAATGGGTAGCGTATGAGTACCTCTGAAGATAGGATTTGAAGAAAGCAAGAGAGGGGTTATGGAGAATTGAAGGGTTGGACCTGCACCCATTGATAAACTGCTTCAGTTCTGCTATCTTAGCTGCGTCCATGCGGCTTTTTTGGGTTCTTCTTCTCACTCGGTCTGAAGAAGAGAATAAATCAGCAGTTGCAGAAAGCAGCACCTAAGCCTGGAGGTTCCCGAATGATAAATACTAAAACCAAAAGAAAAGTACATTATTTCATTTAGAGGCTGTTTGGAACACAATGAATTAAATTCATGAACGAATTGAATTCATTTACATTAATGAAATTGGGATTGAATTCAATTTACACTGTTTGGAACAAATCTAGTAATATAAGAATTGATTTCAATTACACTGTTTGGAACAAATCCAATAAGATTAGAATTGAATTCAATTACACTATTTGGATCAAATCCAATAAGATTATAATTGAATTCAATTATTTCATATGACACATTTACTCATGACTAAAAAATAATATTATCCAAAATAAAAGTCATTTTAGATAGATTTTAATTATTCAAAATAAGTGTCATTCT
>JANIHZ010000208.1:58709584-58725286 GCA_027478365.1 Erythroxylum rufum | reverse complement strand
AACTTGATCCAAACTCCAAGAACTGCACATTTATTGGCTATGGCGAGGATGAGTTCGGGTATCGCATTTGGGATGATGAAAACAGGAAGATCATTTGGAGTAGAGACGTGGTCTTTAATGAAAAGCTGATGTATAAAGACCGACATGCATCAGAGAAAGTCCCTCAGAGAGACCCTGTATTTGCCCTCAGAGAGACCCTGTATTTGTTGATATCAGCAATGTCCCAAATTTTCCAGTGAGGCAAATGGAAGTAAATCCTCAATCAGAGGAAACTGTTGAAGAAGAAGCTCAGCTTGAATCACCACAACCCACCTCTCCTGTTCCTGAATTGAGAAGGTCTTCTCGACCTCATGTGCCAAACAGGAGATACTTAGATTATTTATTGTTAACTAATGGAGGCGAGCCTGAGTCTTATAAAGAGGCATGTCAAACAGAAGATGCCAGCAAGTGAGAGCTTGCAATGAAAGATGAGATGAGATCTTTAATCTCCAATCATACTTGGGAACTAACAAAGTTACCCAATGGAAAGAAGGCTCTCCATAACAAGTGGGTATATCGGGTCAAAGAGGAATTTGATGGTTCCAAAAGATACAAAGCTAGGTTAGTAGTCAAAGGGTTCCAGCAGAGGAAGGAATAGACTATACCGACATTTTCTCCCCGGTAGTGAAGCTTAATACCATCATAACGGTGTTAAGTATTGTTGCAAGTTAAGATCTCCATCTTGAGCAGCTTGATGTGAAGACAGCATTTCTTCATGGAGACTTGGATGAGGAGATATTTATGCACCAGCCAGAGGGTTTCGTGGAAAAATAAAAGGGGCATCTAGTGTGTAAATTGAAGAAAAGCTTGTACGGTCTGAAACAAGCCCCACGGCAGTGGTACAGAAAGTTTGACAACTTTATGCATAGGGAAGGATTCCAGAAGTGCAATGCCGACCATTGTTGTTATATCAAGAGGTATCAGTCCAGTTACATCATTTTGCTACTTTATGTCGATGATATGTTAGTAGTGGGACCCAATATGGATGATATCAGAAACTTGAAGCAACAATTGTCAAAAGAATTTGACATGAAAGATCTGGGTCCAGCTAAGAAGATTCTTGGGATGCAGATCACCAAAAATAGGCAGAGAGGGGAATTGCAATTATCTCAAGCAGAATACATTAATCGTGTTTTGCAACGGTTTAACATGGCGAATGCTAAACCAGTCAGCACACCCCTTGCCAGTCATTTTCGCCTATCTCAAAATCAGTCACCTCAGACAGATGAAGAGCGAGACTTGATGGCGAAGATTCCTTATGCCTCTGCTATTGGGAGCTTGATGTATGCCATGGTATGTACAAGGCCAGACATAGGCCATGCAGTGGGAGCAGTTAGCAGATTCATGGCAAATCCAGGAAAAATCCATTGGGAAGCAGTAAAGTGGATTTTAAGATATCTTCGAGGCATTACCAAGAAATGCATGTACTTTGGCAAAGGAGAAATAAAAATATAAGGTTATGTTGACTCAGATTATGCAGGTGAAGTTGATAGAAAAAGGAGCACCACCGGTTACATCTTTACTATAGGTACAACAGCTGTAAGTTGGATATTGCAGATTTAGAAAATTGTTGCATTATCCACTACAGAAGCTGAGTATATAGCAATAATCGAAGCTAGCAAAGAGATGATTTGGCTTCAGAATTTGCTATCAGAGTTGGGTTTCATGCAGGAGAAGAATGTGCTATATAGTGATAGTCAGAGTGCAATTCATTTAGCCAAGAATCCAGCATTCCATTCAAGAACTAAACATATCGGTGTTCGTTATCATTTCATCAGGTCCTTGTTAGAAGATGAAGTGTTAACACTTGACAAGATCTTTTAAAGCAAGAACCCTGCAAACATGTTAACCAAGGTAGTGACAATTGAGAAACTGAAGTTGTGCGCAACTTCAGTTATTCTGCAAGAGTGACAAGATTTAGACGAGCTACTGCATCAACCAGGTATGAAGACAGATTGAAATCAGTCTTCAAGTGGGAGATTGTTAGTTTTGACTTTGTCCCATATTAAAAATAAGTGAGGGAGGGGGTGGCTCAACAACTATAAATAAGCCCCCTCACCCTCCCATTTAAATCATCAAAAAACCAAAACAAAATATTAACCCTTAGTTCTCCTCATTTGGTGAGTAAGAGAAACACTAGGAGTAGTAAGTTTTTTTATGAGTCATTTTTGGGGTGTATTGGGATAAGGGTTTGAGAAAGTGTGTAAACACTAGTGAGTTGAGTGTTGAGTGTAAACACTTGTAAATGTTATTTTTTCTCCCTAATAAAAAGGTGTGCAGTAGCCCCGGAGACGTAGGCACAATTTGGCCGAACTTCGTTATCAAATTTTGTGTTATGTGTTTGTTCTAATTGCATTCTAGTTGTGTGGAAATAGTCTAATTTCCCTATACTTGTTTCTTTCTTTTACAATCTCATGACTACACAAAATTAGAACCTCATGCTCCCCTATGTTGTTTTCTTGGTTGTGAGATAAAATACAAAAAGTATCGCTGTTGATCATATTTCTCGTGACTACGCATTTCTCGTCATGTTATCTTATGAGTAAATACCATATTCTCTTAGTTTTCTAAATTTCACCACTCTATTATTATTAAGTCTTTAATTTTACTAACTTGTCAATTTAGTTGTTTTCAAGTTCTAATTCAAGTAACTCTAATGCACAAAATATTAGGGCTAAGCACCCACTCTTACTGAATTTATAGCAATTGTTGATCCAACTCCTCTACTTACATATCTTGACACTTCTCTTTATTATTCCACCGGGGTAAGACAAACTCCTCATCATCTTACTAATTTGCAATGTTATCCAGCTATTGTGACTCTCCATAAGCCTCACTCATATCACGAGACAAGTACTAGCCCTTTTGAATAGCAAGTTATGACTAAAAAACTTTAGGCCTTAGAGAAAACTCATATTAGGGACTTAATTGATCTTCCTCCTAATAAGACACTTATTAGCTTCAAATAGGTTTACAAAATCAACAACTTATTATTATGGTTCTATTAAATGTTACGAAACTCATTTAGTAGCCAAAACGTACACTCAAAAGTATAGCATAAACTATGAAGAAACCTTTGATCTAATAGCTTGATTAACTTTTGTTTGCAATTTATCAGCTATTGGCATAGTTAAAAAATGACAACTTTTTTATATGGGTGTCAAAACCAAGTTATCATTCTTCTCGTAAGGATTATAAGCTTCGACAAGTCTTGTATGAATTAAAATAAGCTCTTAGGTCCTAGTTTGTCAAATTCAATTTTACCCTTGCTTAACTTACCTTTATTTCTAGCCCCTATAATTTGCATTATTTATTCATCGAACTGACTGAGGTGTTGTCCTTCTATTAATTTATGTTGATTATATGAATATAACAGACGATGATGCATCTGGCACTTTTGAATTATAACATTATCTTAGTCAACACTTTGAAATGAAGAATTTGGATTCTCTAAACTATTTTTTTGGTCTTGAAGTTTCACATACTTCTAAAGACTATTATCTCTTCAGTTAAATACGCATTTGACCTACTTTCTCATGTTGGTATCATTAATAGAAAAATTGTATCAACTCCCTTGGAATTTAATTGCAAGCTTACTTTTTTAGATGGCACTCCTCTTGATGATCTCACTTTACACTAATAACTTATTGGTAGTCCTGTTTATCTCACAATTAGTCAACCTAATATCTCATATGTTATTCATTTGGTTAGCCAATTTATGTGTACTCCTCGCTCATATCATTTTTCTGTCTTGATTTGAATACTTCGTCATATTAAATGAACTTTTTCCATGGATAACACTTCTCTACCAACTCCTCTTTAGTATTTAATTAATCTAGCTATTCGGGTACTGATTAGGTGGATCTAACAAATTATTGTCCTACCCTTAGTTATAATTTCTTCTTGTCAAACATGATTATAGGATATTAACTCAAGTTATTTAATTGTTATCTTAGGAGATTGTCTCAATTCATAATTATCAAGAGATTCTTGTATATCTCATGTATAACTTCTCATATATAAATATGTTGTATCATTTTACAATTGAATCAATTGGAAAAAAAACTTCTTTAATATTTTAATTTAACTTTCAAATATGATTGTATTGTGAAATTTAATTTACCATTATCTTGAAAATTGCTTTAAAACATAGTCTAACTTTAATAATTTGCACATTTTTTGCTCATGGCCCTTCTAAAAGAAATTTATTGATTATTCCATATTGATTTTTTCATTTAATTCTCCATTGAGAATGCACTATTTACATCCATATGATATTATTCAAGATCCATTTCAACCAGTAAAACTAGAATTAATATACTTAAATAAACCTCATAACAGCTAGAAAAGTCTCTCCATAATTAATTCTATTAGATTATGTGTTTCTTTTTATCTCTTAACATTATTTTACATTATTACTATCAGCATTTCACTTAATTTTGACAATTCAATTTTTCTTGATAGTTTTACTTCTTTAAGAAAAATCAACCAGGTATCAGGTTTAGTTCAAGTTGATTGAATTTAGTTCTCTCCATGTGGATAGAGTTTGGATACTCCTGGATGTCTTTATGATTGTAATTTGAGATATCACAGGCATTAGTGAGTCGATTGTTTTGATTAGGAAATAGTCCTGGAAGATGTGGTCCAATGGCCATATGAACACTGACTTGGAACACAACTGTTAAGATATATGTTATGATATCTTATTATGCAATTTTGGGCATTATTTGAAATTGGACTTAGTTAGACTTATGTGTGATTCTTTCAAGATAAGGTTGATTAGGTTTAAAATTCTAATCAAGATGGGATTTAATGTATAGCCATTTTAAGGATAATGGCTATCTAAGGTAACAATATCTTTAGAGATTTGTTTTGAATATTTGTAGTTATCTTTGGTTGTGTTTCACGTGATGTGTGGATTGAAGTAGTGTCGTTTTTATGTGGAGAAACGATAGGCATGTGGTGACTTGGCAGCTGGGATTTTTGTGTTATCTTAGATGATATTTTGCAACTGATTTTGTGGGGATATTATCCTTATATGTTGCTGAATTTTTTGTCAAGGATAACATGATTTTGGGGTCTAAAAAATTATTGATTGCATGTGACTTTATGCTATGTTCTCTGTTACTTTTGAATGACCATTGAGAGCTTCTTTGGTGTCTAGTGTGTAGATTTTGGTAGCTAGTTTTTCTATGGTGTTTGCATGATTTTATTGGGTTGTTCATTGTCGATGGAGTGTTGATTTTATGGCGGCTGTTTATGATCTATGATATGGGAAAACTCCAAAAGCTTTCATGATCTTTGCAGTTGTGTTTCTTTGTCAAGTGTGTGATTTTCTGTGGCTGGGTATTCTTCAATTTTCTAACAACAATTAAGGGTTATCTTGGTGGTTGAGTGTGTGTGACTTGGCAGCTAGATTTCTGGGAGAGTTTGAGTGATCTTTGTAAGTTGATTTTCCAAATTGGGGTGTTGTGTTTTCTATCCATCGTGAGGAAATTTTTGGGCTGTTGACGATAGTGGTTTTTGGGTGAAAAACTTATAATAGCCTTGGTGTTTTTGCAGCTCTTAGTGTATGACGTTTCGATGATGAAACGTTTGTTGATTTGAGACGTTTTGTGACTACTGTGCGTGGGATGCCCTAGTGATGATATTGAAGCTTCCCAATAGATCTTTCGATAGACAACTTCCTATTCTTTCATTGACAAGGCTATATTGCTAGGAAAGTTATTTTACTTCTTATGTGTCTTTATTTGTGTTCTTTATTATTTCAATCACTTGAGTTGTTTTATTTTCATCTTTATTATCGAACATTGTTAAGAAAATCCTCTATTGAGGTTAGCATGAGGTAGTCGTGTTATTGGGTGTGAATTATTTTCACGAGTTGTAAGGACGAGGGATAGTATCAAGGATAGGGTGAGTCAACTCCGTAATGCCTTGAATAAAATTATTATTGTTCTTTGATGAAAAAGATTAAGCTGGGTCAGAGCCCCGCAGATGTAGGCAAGGTGTGCCGAACTGCGTTACCAAATCTCAGGTGTTAATTTATTTATTTCACGTTTAATTTTTTTGTTTCGATGCTAGAAAAGTTATAAATTGTTGATATAGTTGCTTTACATCAAGCAACCACAAATACAGTTCAAAGTAACTGCAACATAACCAAAATTTTTACGAAACTATATCCTTTCGTAATTTACGATTGGTATCAAAGCGGGTTACCAAATCATAACTTGGTACGTCAAGTTAGTGCGAATCCGTGTTTTGCAATTATGGCTATAAAAGAAGGGGCATCAATCATTAGGCCACCATTGTTAAATGGTTCAAATTATCCTACGTGGAAATCACGAATGAGAGTATTTATTCAGGAACAAGGAACAAAAGCATGGAACTCAGTTTTAAATGATTGGACACATCCAGTGATGACTGATGAAAAGAGAGAAGCAATGCTTAAAGATGCATATGAGTGGACAAGGGCTAAAGAAAAGAGAGCGCTTGGAAATTCTCAAGCGTTGCACGCCATCTTCAGTGCAGTTCATGAGGTCGCTTTGCTATGATATCAGCCTGTGAATCGATGAAAGAAATGTGGACACTTTGCAAACTATACATGAGGGATCGAAATCTGTGATAGCTTTGAAACTTCAGATGTTGGCTGTTAAATTCGAAGAGTTTAAGATGGATGAAAGTGAAACTAATGGAAACTTCCATGAGAGACTAGGTGATATAGCAAACCAAACACATCAACTTGGGAAGAAGTATTCAAATCTGAAATTTGTTAAGAAGACATTGAGATCACTGCTTTCGAGATTTATACCGAAAATTGCAACCATCGAAGAAGCCCATAATATCAATGAATTGTATTTGGATAAGGTAACTGGGATTCTTACCAACTTTGAAATGAATTTGTTGAGGTACAAACGAAAGAAGAACAAAGGATTGGCATTGTAAGCCGAGATATTGGTAAAGTCGTAAATGACTGAGAAGATGAATCCGATGAGAATAAGGATATGGAGTTATTGACAGAAAATTTCAGCAAGTGGTTAAAAAAAGTGAAGAAGGATAGATCCAATTTTAGGCAAAACGGTGGGAGCTCATCAAATAATAATAAGCTAAAACTCAAAATGGTGAAAGAAAAGTGAAGAAAATTCAATGTCATGAATGTCGAGGCTTAAGACATGCACAAACGAAATGTGCTAAAACTTTGAAGAAGAGAAAAGGAAAGTTTTATACGAGCACTTAGAGTGAGAATGAATCCAAAAGAGTGTATGGTAGTGAAGAGGAATTTGTGAGTAATGCTGAGTTGGTTGCTTTAGCAAAAGTTCAGTTAGTTGCTTAACAACAACTAAGAAGGAAGAAATTGACGATAAAATCGTGGATAAATCATTCCAAAATTTTAGAAAAATGCAGATGAATTAGTCCAAATTTTAATTTCAAATTATGACTGTGATGAAAGTGATTCAGAGGACAAAAATGAGAACCAAAGTTAATGTATGCATAATGGATGCAAACATATAAGAAGAATGAGAAGTTGAAGGAGGGAAACTCTACCGTGAAGAACATCATTCAAGATCAAGTAGTTGTTATCTACAATAGATGAGCTAAATGAAACAAAGTCGAAGTTGTTCAATATAGAAAAGGGAATAAGAATGTTAAATGGAATTACTACAAAGCAAGAAAAATTGCCGAAAATTGGTAAGATTAAAGGAGACTTTCAAGGTATTGGCTATAAAGGTGAATATTCTAACTCAAATGATGAAAAAAATTATGTAGCCAAATCTATCCAAGGAGAAACTTCGAGGAAGAAATGAAAATTTATACCTACGTGTCACTTTTATGGGGTAATCGAGTACATAAGGCTAAATTGTTACAAGTTGTTACAAATGATATTTCAAATGGGTCAAAACTAAAAAACTATATAGTCTCCATTAAATTCCCAGCAACAGCCCACGTTACCAAAACATTCTTGAGTTAGAAAGAGTTAATTACAAACATAAAGATATAATGAAGGAAAAACAAAAAAATTGTCCAGATTCAAAGTTAGTTGCAGTTGTTAAAGAAACTTATTAGACAAAAGATTTATTAGTTGCTTCTTAGGGAGAAACAAACTAGACATCTGATGACAAAGTTAATGTAATGAGGAATAAGCCTAGGTTTGAATTTCTTCAAGGGGCACTAGGACTGCATGCTTTACATTTTGAAGTTTATTAATGTTGTTTATTAAAAAAACAAAAAAAAACGTTTGAAGGAGTTATCGTCTAGACTTTTTGAGTTTTTAATTTATGGGTTTTCTAACGCTGGTGGGTGTCTAGCTTTTTCTTACTTGGTGAATAGTATATTTGATGTGAGAATGAGACTCTGCTTGATGATTTGAGAATTCTGCTTTTGGATTTTGATTTACGGAGTATGTCAAGAATATGTCAATGCTTGATTAGAGACCTGTAATAAGGTTCAGATTTTCTATGATTTTGGTTTCTCAAGTTTATCTTGATTTCTCTCTATATCATGGCTTGTATGAATTTAGGTAATTTACGTTCATATGGTTTATGTGAGGAGGAGATTGATTGAGTTTGATTATAATTCGTTGAATACATTTTTGGGGTTTATAAATTTAATTAGTTGTATACGGATGACTTTGATGTGAGTAATGATATGTCAGCTAGTATTTTGACTGGTAGTAAATTGTCATCTTGACATGCTTATGATTCTTCCACTATACTTATTTATGATTTTTATGCTTCTTTATTCATAAAGATCGATCGCATTGAAGACATTCTTCATTTTGGCGTTGTTTTTTCCAAAATGGTAGATATCATATAGTTTTTGGTAACTGTTCCATTCAGGTGGAGATTTCAAGATATATGTGTGACTATTAGTCTTGCTTTTTGACATCTTTTTATCCCAATGAGATAAATTTGAATGATTGGATAATTGTTTATATGGGATTATTATTTCTTTGAATATTTCTTGAACTTGACAAACTTGATGTCATTTGAAACTCGATGTTCGATTAAGGGGGTTCCCATATATTATGTTGATTTGATGTTATGTATCTAATTATCTTCTTAAGGGGAAGTTTTGATATATGACAAATAATGTCAAAAAGGGGGAGATTGTTAAGATATATGTTATAATATCTTATTATATAATTTTAGGCATTATTTGAAATTGGACTTATGTGGGATTCTTTCAAGATAAGGTTGATTAGGTTTAAAATTCTAATCAAGATGAGATTTAATGTATAGCTGATTTTAGGGATAATGGCTGGTAACAATATCTTTAGAGATTTGTTTTGAATATTTGTAGCTATCTTTAGCTGTGTTTCACGTGATGTGTGGGCTTAAGTAGTGTCGTTTTTATGTGGAGGAACGATAAACATATGGTGACTTGGCAACTAGGATTTTTGTGCTATCTTGGATGATATTTTGCAGCTGATTTTGTGGAGATATTATCCTTATATGTTGCTAAATTTTCTATCAAGGATAACATGATTTTGGGGGTTAAAAAATTGTTGATTGCGTGTGACTTCGTGTTGTATTCTCT
The DNA here is from genome assembly GCA_027478365.1 of Erythroxylum rufum. Classification (NCBI taxonomy): domain Eukaryota; kingdom Viridiplantae; phylum Streptophyta; class Magnoliopsida; order Malpighiales; family Erythroxylaceae; genus Erythroxylum; species Erythroxylum rufum. Next base: position 58,715,713 of record JANIHZ010000208.1, on the reverse strand, counting down.
AGTGCTTTTTGAACGATCATTGAGAGCTTCTTTAGTGTCTAATGTGTGGATTTTGATAGCTGGTTTTTCTATCGTGTTTGCAAGATTTTGTTAGGTTGTTCATTGTCGATAGAGTGTTGATTTTGTGGTTGTTGTTTGTGATATGTGATATGCGAAAACTCTATAAGCTTTTGTGATCTTTGTAGCTGTGTTTGTATGTCAAGTGTGTGATTTTCTGCAATTGGGTATTCTTCAATTTTCTAACGACAATTGAGGGTTGTCTTAGTGGTTGATTATGTGTAATTTGGTAGCTGGATTTCTGGGAGAGTTTGAGTGATCTTTGCAAGTTGGTTTTCGGTGATTTTTTCAAATTGGGGTGTTATGTTTTATGTCCATCGTGAGGGGATTTTTGGGTTGTTGACGATAGTATTTTTTGGGTGACAAACTTCTAATAGCCTTGGTGTTTTTGCAGCTCTTTGTATATGACGTTTCGGTGATGAAACGTTTGTTGATTTGAGACTTTTTGTAATTACTGTGCGTGGAATGCTCCAATGATGATATTGAAGCTTCACAATAGATCTTTCAATGGACAACTTCGTATTCTTTCGTTGACGAGACTATATTGCTAAGAAAGTTGTTTTATTTCTTAAGTGTCTCTGTTTGTGTTCTTTATTATTTCAATCACTTGGGTTGTTTTATTATCATCTTTATTATTGAATATTGTTGAGAAAATTCTCTGTTGAAATTAGCACGAGGTGATCGTATTATTGGATGTGAATTACTTTCATAGGTTGTGAAGATGAGGGATAGTGTCAAGGATAGGATGAGTTGACTCTGTAATGCCTTGAGTAAAACTATTGTTGTTCTTTAGTTAAAGTGATTAAGCTAAATGAGGGCCCCATAGACGTAGATAAGGTATATCAAATTGTGTTACCAAATCTCAGGTATTGATTTGTTTATTTCGCATTTAGTTTTTCTATTTTCATTTGTGCTAGAAAAGTTATAAATTGCTGATAAGCAACCATAGATACAATTCAAAACAACTGCGACAGAATCAGAATTTGTGCGAAATTATATCCTTTCGGATTTTCTGACAGCCATGTATACGGAGGAGGAGCATACCGTCATCCTTCATTAAGCACCATTGGAGTTAACTGCGAAGCAAAACAAAATTGTTCCGCTATGCCAGACTGGATCATGGTAGGACCCTTATGGAGGCATGTGGAAATGTGGAGCATCTGACAGCATTTTGCCACGAAACTCATACCCTACCTCTCCCCGTTCACCCCAAAACAAAGGTCTGTAAATTCATGATGATGGATTGGATCCTACAACCACCATTCAAGGGAGCAAATATCAGCAGTCACATGAATTGATGAAAACAATGGCCATATGGGACCTTCAGTGCCAACTTTGAGAAAGCATGGTCTCTGATGACGTGCTTTTCTTAGCAGCTTAATAACATTACAAACTCCCCCAACTTTAAAAAGAATTGTTTGCTAATATTGATAACACGTTAAAATTTATAAGTATCACTTGAATTGAATTTGCCGCTTGATTCTGTGTCGCTAACTCATCAAATAATCTAAGTAAAACACTTTAAGGTACTTTCCAAAGAAGCAAGATACCAGCAAACACTGTAGTCGCGAACAGGAAAAGGAAACATCCCACTCGCCATCAACATTCCAAACAAATCTAATCACATTTCAACTTTATTCACTTTTTTAATGGCCCAAATGCAGCACAAGTATGTCAAATCAAACAAAAACAATTCTTCATTCCTCGTGGCTTTCAGCCTTTTGAAAGACATAGGAAGCATCCAAAGTCCCCATCAAAAGGTAGGGAAAGATATAACTGATATTCATAATTCTCTTCTCAACATACATCAAAAACTGATAAAGAGGGAGAAAAGGATCAAACAAACTAAAAAAGGTGTTGGTGACCAAGGACTCATGAAAGTGCAAACAATACAAAGAATGCTATCAAACAGTCTTCAATGGCCTTCTGACACTCTCCATGTCCCTCTTCCACCTTATTTGGCTTTCGGACTTGAATCAGCTTCTTACATCTTAAAGTATGTTAAAATACTTTATACACATATCTTCCCTTTCCTATATCATTTTTTTGAGTTGTCAATTAATCAATGGAAAATTGAACTTCATCCTCTACTCCAAACCACACCATAAAGTGGTACATAACACTCACTTGTCTAGAAACCCAACCGTTTGAGAATAATGACAAGCTGCTCTCTGGGAAATGCTCTTCTTGTAAGTTGTAACCCAATAATGAATCCAATTACTCCTTAAAAGGGTATCCTTTATCCTCCCCATCACCGACAAATTTTGCTTGCAGGAGAATTTAGGTCCCAGTCGTCAAATGTCAATCTTCTTTTGATGCCAGCTCCAAAGGTGAGCGAAGAGTTCTCTTTAACGTCTACTGAGCTTGAAAGAATTGATGATGAGGTGGAAGAAATCACAAGTTTGGGAGTCTTCAGCTTTTCCATTTGCAGACACTGCATTGCAAGAAAACAGGAGAATATGTGTTCCTGTTGTCGAAAAAAGAGATGACAATAAATGCTGTGTTAGTTGACAAAAGATCATTTGTTTAATATTGGCATATGAAATTAAAAATTTGGGCCTTAATGAGGCCAAATTTACATTTTCTTGCGAATCCCAGAGTGAAATCAGGCTCATCTTCAGCTCCATGTCTTTTCTTGTGAACTGGCCATTAGATGCAGCTAATACTGCTGCAGCTGCGACAACAGACGGTCGATGATCCAATGTATTGATATCTGAGAAGAAAAGGAGGTCCAAGTCCAGCTTAGCAAACAAACACGCCATTGATACAGAGATCAAATTGGATTAGGAGTGTTCAATTTGAAAGATTCACCTTTCACCGTTGCCCCGATGAGCTCTGCAGCTCTAGAGACGAGTTCCTTAGTTATACATTCACCACAGATTTTGTTAAAGAAGTAAGGTAAATAGAGGAAAGGAGTGGTTGAAGCCATTTTCCACTCCAAAGTAGTTAATACCAATAACTCCATTCTCTGAATCACCTCATTCTCAAAGCAATAATCTTTAACTGTGAACTCTGATAAGGTTGGAACTGTACACTCCGCCATCTTCGCCGCTATTGACAAACACGCCACGGATAACAATCGAACAGCCCACAAATTCCCCTCCTGAAACCAACATCAACGCATTACCATTGCCATAGCGAAAAATGAAAACCATTATGACAAGACAGGATTTGTTATTTACATCAATCGATCTCTTCGAAAGAAACCGGTCCAAGTAAGTCACAGAAAGATAAGCTGTAAGCAATTGCAATCCAAAAACTGCCCTAGTCTGTAAGCAAAACGGAACCAAGGATTTAGAACTCAATCTTGAAAGCAAGCAAGAGAAAATCAAATCACAGCAAACATGAAACATGGGAAAGTTCAAAGGCAGAAACTCTTCACGAACATGGAAAATCCACTCAATGGCATTCAAGCGCGAAGATTTCAACCATCCACTGCTGGTTCTTGACCAACGATCAGAGGGAACACAACATTCAAATCCAAACGCAGTCTCTTTCTGAATTAGTTTCTCTATGTACTCTATGTCCTCAATACCTAAAACAATGCAATCATCTTGGTCGTCAAAGGTACAAGTATCGCCATTTCCTTTGTCACTCAACCAAGAAGCTTCATTTTCCTCGCACAACAGACCAGACACACACCCGATACTGTCAAAGTATCCCATTTTCGCTAGGATAACCTCAAGAGCTAAAAATGGAACATGGGGTTTTTGTAATGATTAAACTGCCAAATCCACGGTGCCCAGATTGATAAAATCTGGAGAAAGAGGACGTTAAGATAGAAAGATGAAGAGTAGTTTAAAGGTGAGTGAGGAAGTGGAGAGTAGCGGTTTTGGTGCCGCCAAATTTAGCGGAAGAGATATAAAAGTGGCGCTATTAAACGCTTACTTCCAGCTTATGTACATACGTAATTGTAACCGAAGGTACCACGTGGTAGTAACATACGGTCTGGTCTTATACATAGCCTCAAACTGCCTCCGAGTTCCAAATGTTAGGGAGATTCTGTCATTTCTTGTATACTCCTTCGAAGTACTAGTGTTTAAGTAGTTCAAATATTAGAGATGAGGAATTGTAATTTAAAGATTATTGTTAAACTTAGAATAGTTACTATACTTAAGAGTAGTCTCTGATTTTTTTTGTTATAAATAATTAAAACTTAAAAGGATAACTTATCTTCAAATGTTAACATTTTGAGTTTTTTTAATTAAATATCTAAACTTTTAATTTTTTTAATTAAGTGATTACTTTTTAAATTTTTAATAATTCAGTTTAAAATATTAGTTTTTGTTGATTTAGCTAATAGATTAACATTTACGTAATATTTAGTGAATATATTGCATCAGCAAAAATAACATTTTACCTTAATTTATACAAATTTGAAAAGTTTATTTATTAAATTGAAAACTTTTAAAAAAATTGACACCAAATTAAAAAACCTTAAAAGATTATACAACAAATTTAAACAATTGAATAATTAAAAGTCGTAATATTGGTTTTTTTTAGGGATGACATTTTATTTAGATTCCATTCGATTAATATTCAAAATTTTAATTGATCAAATTTTAAATTAAATCAAAATAATATTATTTTATTTAATAACTACAAAATTAGATGAACGTAAAGAAATATATTAAGAAATAACAGCATTGTGAATCTGTGATTAGAAATCATGTAATTATTTTCCCAACAAACCATCGTGTTCTACAAGTTATGAAATCGACATTAGATAAGTAGTAGTGATTTTGCTGAGATTTTCGATTATCTCGAAGTCTAGATTTTAAATTTTCATAAAGACTATATGAATTTCTAATTGGTTGGATTAGATTTGAAGTAATTAAATAGGATTCAACATTTTTAAATCTTATGCAAATAATGTTTAAGCACATATATTTATTAATCATCATATAATGTTATTATATACGCATTTTCAAATAATAATACAGTATTAAAATGAAAAAATATATATACAAATTTTGAAAGTATTTGGCAAATAGTTCATAAGTTGTTATTTAGCTTATTGACTAAAAGTTAACTTTTTGACCAACTTTTTGTTAACTTTTTAACCATCTTAAAAAACTATTGATATGTTTAATGAAAGATTTATTGGTTAGCTTATTTAATTTCAATAAGCTGATTTCTAAAAGTTTCATAAAAGGAGCTTTCTTTATGATTAACCAAAAATTAATAGGTAAAAAACTAATTATACCCTCATTTCATAATTTTTGAGTTATGTTTATTATGCTATAGTGATATTGTGGATAATTCAAACTTAAAATTATGCATAAATAAAAATTATATATGTATTCTACGTTGATAATTTTTTTTACAATGAAGTAAATTTTTTAATTACACAACTTGGGAGTATTTTTTACTAATAAAATAAGTTTTTTGTTACAAAATAAACAATATGTTATGGTGACAAAATTTTTAAGAATATTCTATATTTTTATTAAAGTTAAAAACTTAAATTTTTGTAAAATTAAATATGTAATCATGGTCTTATAAATTCTTTTTTTACACCATATTTTCATAAATCATTTTACACTTAAACGACTAATACTAAACAGCTAATTTTACCAAAGATTTTAAATAAATAGCTAATATTATCTGTTGGTCAAATCAACTAATACAATCAATTATTAGCTAATCGTTGATAGAATCAATTAACAGCTAACGTAATCTATTGATCGTTAAGCAGGGCCTTTAAATCTAAAGGAGCAATAACTCAATATATGTTTTTTTTAATGTGATAAACTGAAGTTAAACCTTATAATCACACAATTTATATTATGGTTTTCTTAAAATGTATAAAGTTTTAATGGACATGTAATGAATGGAAACAAAAGACCCCAAAAAAAATCCATATATTTTTCAATATTGGCATAAATAACAATTCAAATGGTTATTGTTTAGTGTATTCCCTTCAAGGACATAAGTTACGAGTTTTAATATCGTTTCTACCGATGTTTAAAAATCAAATTAGTTCAGTCGGTTTAATAGTAAAAATTTTAAATTGACCAATTTAATAGTTCGATTTTGATTTTTCAAATCGATTCAATTAATAATATTTGT
>JANIHZ010000208.1:58697570-58709484 GCA_027478365.1 Erythroxylum rufum | reverse complement strand
TGAAATTTATTAGTTTATTAATTAATTGTCTATAAACTAATAAATTTTTATAAACCGATCTATTTTTATTTAACAGTCTTCTTTTTTAATTAAACTTTAAATTTTTATGGGTAAAGATAATCTTTTTCAATTATTTTTTATTTTTTATTTTTATTTAATCTTTAATCGATTTTATGACAGTCTAATATTTGTTAAATCTTTTAAACCTCTTATTTTAACTTTATTTGATCTTTAATCAATAGTCTGATACCAATTAAACCTTTTAAATTTTAAATTTCATATTTGATTTAATTTTTAGCCTGACTTTTAAAATATTAGTTTCTACCTTTTGGATTAAGTAAATCTTTTTCTTGGTTGCTTCCTCTTTGTTTGAGCCGATTGACCGGTTTTCTATTCAACCGCAAAATAATTTCTAAGTAGTTTTGGGACCGGACCAACGAGGTCAAACCGTACGCAGGGGTCTGATTTTCTAAACATGGAAAGCAAAAGAGGACCCTACAACTTTGATCAGAGATTTGGAGGGACTGAAAGTTATAGGCTCAACCGGTGGGGTCTAATCTAAGGGTTATAACACATAAGCCTAAGAAATTAATGATGACTTGCAAATTATAGAATTTGCAGAGCAGGAGCGTCTTCACGCGTAAAAAAGCTGGACCACATATGCCATTGTTGCGTTGAATATGCATTGGATTTCAAGGAGGAGGAAACAAACGAGGACGTGATCATCTCTACCAATTTTACTGTTCTAATCCTGTAGCGTCTTCTTATTTATTTCCTCCTTAAAATCCAATGCATATTCAATGCAACAATGATATATGTGATCTCAAGCAAATATGTGGATGCGTTAAATTGAAATAAGGTTAGAAAAGTAAAATTGATACAGATGATTTCATTTGCTATATCTAACACGGCTTTAAATTTTCAGTTCCAATTTTTTCGTACACTCTGATTTAATAATATCTCATTCATGTGAAATTTGAGATACTGATAAATCGAGCTTGAAGTAGATTTTATTACGGTGATCGATGTCCTCTCATCCCCAGTCAACCGAGCCAAATCTCTCAACTCTCTAGTTCGAGACATCAACGAGCTATTCACTAAGAATTTGACTGTTATTCATCGGCATGTCTATCGAGAGAGCAATATATGCACCGACTAACTTATTAACTATGCGAGACATTTTATAGTCAGAATCAGTTATTTTGACACAACACCTATTGAGTGTTACATAATCCTTTTAGAGGATTTATCGAAAACCTGGCTCTCCTGACGAGCTGTGTAATTTTAGTTATTTTCCTTTAATAATAATAATAATAATATCTCATTTATGTAAATTTTCTCTCTCTTAATTATTATATAATTGGATATTGTTTAAAACATAAGGGTACAAAAAAAAATGGAAGAGAAGATTTGAATTCATCCAACATATGATCTTTGCAATAATCATGCAATTCTATCAAAAGCATACCTAATTTTTAAAATTTTTTAATAACCCTATAACTATTATCAATTTGATGCATATTAAATAAATTATAAAAGAATAATAATCCATCAACTATATAGTACAAATAATTCAGTCTTCAAATCAAGTCTAATACAATTTATACAATAATAATCAGGCACGTCAAAACATTGTCCCTTCTTGGGTTATACGTTACAGTGCGAGTGCCAGTGCCAGCAAATTCCCAAGACCGAGATGGTCAGCGACTTTGACTCTATGTGTGAGAATGTGTACATGGGTGATGCCGTATTATTGTATTACATCTCCAGGCTAGGTGTAACAGATCATGGGTTCCATTTTCTGATTTGACAATGTAGGTAGTACGTGAATTCTGGGGTCTTCCTATTTGACCTTTCCTATTAAGTAGTCCCTGACACCTTTGTTGGCAGCTTACCTGTCTTCTTTTAGTTTCTGCAATTTCTCCAGAATCCATAATTGGATTAGTCAGGACTTTGCTTATAGTACGAAGGTTTAAAAAAAAAAATAAAAGGAAGGAAGTATATTTATGAAGAGTTAGATGTTAGTATGTGAATACAATAGATAGATGTTTATATACAGAATGACTCTTGAGGCCCTAACATAAAATGTTTGCCGTAAGCGAGTTAAAGCATCTGTTGAATTAGGTAACTGTAAATTCGAAAGGATGCAGTAGTTTTGCAATATTTCTGGCACAACTGTTTCTAGTACAAACGAACATAAATAAAGAATGACCAACCCTACCTAATACAAGTAAAGTCACTTTAGATATGAATCTAACAATTTCTTATGTTTCAGAATTCAAAGTGTCCACTCCAAGATAAACTAAGTTTGCAATAGATAGATGTCTATCTACACACAATCATCTCATAAAACATATAAAACACAACAAAATGCACTTGCAAAATAGTCAATGATATCTCCAAAAATCAAGCTACCTTAAGAAGAGTTCAAAAATTACCAAAACTCTGCATCTTATCTTAGTTAAGATATGATAATTTGATTTCAATTAAATCCTATCATGACTAGAATTTTTATCTCAAATAAATCTCATCTTTAAAGAGTCTCTTATAAGATAGAATATTCATCATAATAATATTGCTTAAATAATTAAATATGTTCAACTATAAATAATGCCCAAAATATCATAACACATATCTTAACAAGCTCCCAATTTTTGGCATTATTTATCACACATCAAAACTCCCCCTTAAGAGGATAATTGGACACACAACATCAAGTCGTAACTCCCCCTTAATCGAACATCAAGTTCAATAACTTCCCAATACGCATTTGACAAATATCCAAATAAACAATAATTCATTCTCCCTCTTGGGACAAAAAAATGCTAAAAAGCAAGACTAATAGTCACGGAGATACCTTGAAATCTTCCTCTGAATTGAACAGTCATATTAGATGAAAATAAACAACGCCAAAATGAAGAATGTCTTCAATGAGATCAATATCGGTGAATAAAGAAGCATAAAAATTAACAGTAGGTGCAGCGAAAGAATCATAAGCATACAAAAATGACAATTTACCACTAGTCAAAACACTAGCCAATACATCACTACTTACATCAAAGTCATCCGCATACGACTCATTAAATTCAGAAACCCCAAAAATGCATTCAACGAATCATAATCAAACTTAATTAATCTCCTCCTCACATAAACCGTATGAGTGCATATTACCCAAACTCATACAACCCACGATATAAAGAAACCAAGATAAAACTTGAAAAACCAAATCATAGAAAATCTGAATCTTCCTACAGGGCTCTAACTAAGCATTAACATTTTTTCAACATAACTCCGTAAATCAAAGTTCAAAAGCAAAACTTGCAAAACACCAAACAGAACCTCATTTTCACATATAATAAAAATTCAAACACATACCAATTACTTGAACCTTAGAAAACTCATAAATCAAAAACTAAAAAAAGTCTAGAAGTTAACTCCTTCAAACCTCCCTTTTTTTTTAAGAAACAACATTAAAAATACTTTAAAAATGTAAAGCACATAGTTCCTATGCCCCTCGAAGAAATTCAAACCTAGCCTTATTCCTTGTCTCATCATCTCTGTCATCAGATGTCTGGTTGATTTCTTTTGTAGTAACAACTAACTGTGGATCTGAACAGTTTCTAATATTAACTCCCTTGTGTGTCTGTTATGATGTGTGAGGCTAATTTTTTCTAACCTAATTTTGCTTTGGTAATGTTGGTTGCTGCTGAAAGTTTAACCAAGAATGTCTAGATTTTTTGTTTTAACCCCTTTGAAATATCATTTGTAGCAACTTGTAACAATTATGTTTTATGTGCCCAGTAACCCTACAAAAGTAACATGTAGGTATAAATTTTCGTTTCTTCTTCAAAGTTTCTTCTTGTATAGATCTGATCGCACTATTTTTCTCATCATTCGACTTAAAACATTCGACTTAGAACATTCACCTTTATAGTTAATGCCTCGAAGGTTTCCTTTAATCTTACTAATTTCTAGCAACTTTTTTAACTTTTTGATACCTCTATTTAACGTTCTCATCCCTTTTTCCATACTGACTAGCTTCAATTTCATTTCATCAAGCTCATTTATTGTAAATAACAATTCTTCTCTAAATCTTAAATGATGTTCTTCATAGAGGAGTTTTCCTTCTTTAGTTTTTCTTTCTTCTTACACGTTTGCACCCATTTAGAATACATTAACTAATAAGCTTTGCAAATATCCTCCCTCTTGTAATTTGAATCACTGTCATTACTGTTATAATCTGAAATTGAACTTTGTACTGATTCATCTATGTTTTTCTTAAAATTTTGGACTAATTTATCCATAGTTTCATCGTCATTTTCTTTCTTCTTGATTGCTATTAAGTAAGCAACTAGACTTCTGTTGTATAAAGCAGCTAACACAGCATTATTGCTCCCAAATTCCTCTTCACTATCATACTCACTTCCAAATTTATTCTCACTTTAAGTACTTTTATAAGACTTTCCTTTTCTCTTCGTCAGCGTGTTAGCACATTCTGCTTGCACATATCCGAAGCCTTGACATTCATGATATTGAAATTTTTTCACTTTTCTTTCTCTTTTGAGTTTTAGCTTATTGTTTAAAGTTGTTGTTCGATGAACTCCCACCATTTTATCTAAACTCGGGTCTTTCCTTTTTCATTTTCTTCAACCACTTACTAAAATTTCTTGTCAATAATACCAGATCCTCATTCTCCTCGGATTCATCTTCTACATCATTCACAACTTTATTGATTTCAACTTGCAGTGCCAATCCTGTACTTTTTTCTCGTTTATCCCTCAACAAGTTCATCTCAAAATTGGTAAGAATCTTAGTTATCTTATCCAACGACAATTCATTGATATCATGAGCTTCCTCAATTGCTGCAGTTTTCGGTATAAACCTCGGAGGTAGTAATCTCAATGTCTTCTTAACCAATTTCAAGTTAGAGTACTTCTTCCCAAGTTGATGTGCTTGGTCTGCTATCTTACACAGTCTCTCATGGAAGTCTCCAATAATTTCACTTTCATCCATCCTCAACTCTTCAAATCTCATAGCCAATATTTGAAGCTTCAAGGCTGTCACAGATTTCGATTCTTCATGTATAGTTTGCAAAGTGTCCCACGCTTCTTTCGTCGATTCACAGGCTGATATCATGGCAAAGCAACCTTCATCAATGGCACTAAATATAGCATACATGGCTTGAGAATTTCTAAGCGCTCTCTCTTCTTTAGCCCTTGTCCACTCAAATGCATCTTTAAGCACTGCTTCTTCTTTTTCATCAATCGTCATTAGAAGTGTCCAGCTATTTAAAACAGAGTTCCAAGTTTTTATTCCTTGTGCCTGAATAAAGACTCTCATCCATGATTTCCACGCAGGATAATTGGAGCCATCCAATAGTGGCGGCCTAGTGATTGATGTTCCTTCTCTTGTAGCCATATTTGTGAAATGCTGATCTACACCAACTTGTTGTACCAAGTTTTGATTTAGGGACCCGCTCTGATATCAACTATAAATCAAAAAGGATGTAATAGTTTCGCAAAATTTCTAATTCAGCTGCAGTTGTTTTTAGCACAAACGAAAATAGAAAAATTAAATATAAAATAAATAAATCAACACCCAAGATTTGATAACACAGTTTGGCACACCTTACCTATGTCTGCAGGGCCCTCACCCAGCTTAATTACTCACACTTGTGATACAACAATAGTTTTACTCAAGGCATAACAAAGCCGACTCACCTAACCCTTGACACTATCCCTCATCCTCACTATCCGTGAAAGTAAATCACACCCAATAGTATGACCGCCTCGTACTAACCTCAACAGGGGATTTTCTCAATAGTATTTTATAATAAACGATGAAAATAAAATAACTCAAGTTATTAAAATAACAACGAACATAAATAAAGACTCTTGAGAAAGAAAATAACTTCCCTAACAATGTAGCTTCGTCAATGAAAGAATGAGAAGTTGTCCATCGAAAGAATCTACAGTGAAGCTTCAATATTGTCACTGGGACATCCCATGCACAGCAACTGAAAAGTCACCAACGAAACAAACATCTTTCACTGAAAACATCATACATGAAGAGCTACAAAAACACCAAGACTGCTGGAAGTTTCTCGCATGAAAACCATTATCATCGACAACCCAAAAAACCCCTCGCAATGGACAGAAAACGCAGCTACCCAATTTGAAAAATCGCCAATAAAATAAATGTTTCTATTCATATTGGATATCGCAACTTGAGCTCTATGTGCAATTGTTATTCCATCTACTGTAGCCACTGTTTAGGTGATAAGTACTTCGACCGATCATCCATATAAACAAAACTAAGTGAAGGTCTTTTCTTAACACTTATTCATTCAGATAATGACTCCATTGGTGGAGGATTCATTGTAGATGAGTAGATATGACCAGCCCCACCTAATGCAAGTAACTTCACCTTGGATATGAATCTAACAACCTTTTACGTTTTAGAATTCAAAGTGTCCACTCCAAGACAAACTGTATCAGGACCATCCAAAGAAAGTGCAACACCAAAACGGTTCAGCCTAGGTGACGTGATTCTCAGAAAAAATTGCAACAAATAGATGTCTATTTATACACAATTAGCTCATAAACATATAAAACACATCAAAAATGCAGCAGCAAAATAGTCAATGATATCTCCAAAAATCAAGCTACCTTAGATAAGCATTATCCAGGCTATCAAAAAGAGTCCAAAAATTACCAAAATTTTTTATTTCAATTAAATCCTATCATGACTGGGATTTTTATCCCAAACAAACCTTATCTTCAAAGAGTCTCACATGAGATAGAATATTTCAATTTGAAAAATCACCAACAAAATAAATGTTTCTATTCATATTGGATATTACAACTTGAGCTCTATGTGCAATTGTTATTCCATCTACTGTAGCCACTATTTAGGTGATAAGTACTTCAGCCGATCATCCATACAGACAAAACTAAGTGAAGGTCTTTTCTTAGCACTTATTCAATCAGATAATGACTCCATTGGCGGAGGATTCATTGTAGATGAGTAGATATGACTAGCCCTACCTAATGCAAGTATCGTTACCTTGGATATGAATCTAACAACCTCTTACGTTTCAGAATTCAAAGTGTCCACTCCAAGACAAACTATATCAGGACCATCCAAAGAAAGCGCAGCACCAAAACGATTCAACGTAGGTGATGTGATTCTCAGAAAAGTTTGCGACATATAGATGTCTATCTATACACAATTGACTCATAAACATATAAAACATAACAAAACTGCAGTTGCAAAATAGTCAATGATATCTCCAAAAATCAAGCTACCTTAGATATGCATTATTCCCAAAAATAGGCTATCAAGAAGAGTCCAAAAATTACCAAAATCTTTGATTTCAATTAAATCCTATCATGACTAGGATTTTTATCCCAAATAAACCTTATCTTCAAAGAGTCCCATATGATATAGAATTTTCATCATAATCAAATATTAAAAAATGTATCAAATGTATTTAAAAGATAATAATTATATATAGATTTGTTGGATCCTTCTATAATTATCAGTTAACAAATATAATTTAGTTTTAGAATTTCACAACATGGGAAAGACAATCTTTTTTTGTTGGAGTTTTCATTAGAAATTCCAAAGGAGTTATTTTTGGAGGAGAAATTATGCAATTTTTAGATTTGCGTTCTTCTTGGCTGGAGTTTTTGAGGGATCAAAACTATCTGAACTTGAGTACTTAGATCATGCATGAGAAAATGTTATTCAAACTCTAAAAAACTTCAACATTGATTGAAGAATTTCAAAAGACTTCACAAAGCCTCCTATATGAATAGAGGAGAAGAGGTGTGTCTCATAAGTTCTTTACAAGTAAAAGATAAATTCATTTAGTGAAGAAGTTTGAGAAGTTATCTAGATCTCTTAAACTTGAGCATTTGTTTCACAAAATTGTATGTGAGAGATTCTTGTTGTAATCTGACTTTAATATAGTAGAAGTCCTATTGGCCCTATTGGCCTAAAAGATAGTCTCGTAGTTTTTCCTTATGTTTTGAGAGATTTTCATGTAGAAATTATAATCTTCTACTTCTACTTCCCTACTTACTTTCTTATCATTTTAAATGTCTACTTTTTTTTTGAATGGATTTTAAATGTCTACTTTAATCATATAAAGAGGGAACGCAATAACTTTATTATTATTATATTTTGTGCTAAAAGTGGTATTAGAGCCTTGGTTTAGAGGAGTCATTTTCTTGTGTAATTCAAGATGGAGGATTCAGTCCCTCATGACAGTGATATGTGCAAGTTAACAACATAAAATTATGATATGTTCAAGTTAACAACATAAAATTATTCATATTAGAAGCTAATAATGGTGGAATATTTGCATTGTAAATATTTACCTGAGCTGATTATTAATTGCAAAAAAAAAGGAAAAAATGATAACGAACGGACATTATTGAATCAAAAAGTCATGGATATGATCTGGAAACACATAGATCAAAGTTTGTTTAAATATGTGTCGAGTTATACAAATGCATATAAATTATGAAGTTATACAATAAAGCACATCTTCTTAGATGATTGGTGAAATTAGAATACAAAGATGACCAAAATATGATTAAGCGCTTGAATAGTTTCAAGGGACTTGTGTTGCACAGAAGTGAGTAGGGAGAGAGAGAATGATGGGAAAGGGGAGAAAACTTTTTTGATAGATTGTCTTAATTCCCTTCAGATTTTCACTGTTCTATTTATATTGGAAATTCATACATTTGATACAACCATACGTACTGCCAATCTTCGTACAGTACTGTGAATTTTCTTTTTTCTACAATCATTCTATTGCAACGGTATTATAGCTCATAATCTTGATATCTGATTGTCTCTGTCTTTTTGCGTGTGTTGTGCCTTCTGCCATTTTGTGGAAATTGTTTCTTAGGCTCAGCTGGGTCTGCTGACGTTCTTGAGTCTGGTTCCATGTCTGCAACAACTTGTCAGTAAGTTATTAAAGGTAGAAATGACACTGCCGATGAATTGCACTACTTCTTAATTCATTACCTAAGAGTAGGGATTCACTTCTTGTCACTCTCAATAACTTTACTCCGATGGAATGCTTACAATTGATGTTTTAAGTGATCTAGTCTTCTACATGATGATGCTAGGGAAAAAAGAAAGAAAGAAAGAAGGAACACAGTTCCACAGAGCATCCATAGGCAAATGTCGTCATTAAAGATCGAGAAGAAGTGAGAAACAAGAAATTAAGAAACAACGCACAAGATCAATGAAGAGGAAGATTAAAATCCCGTGCCATACTTGTTTTCTACTATCACGATAAGCCTTGCCATAAAAAATCTAAATGTTGAATCTTTAAGATAGACAAAAAGGTCAGAAAAGTTATGTTAGATAATATTTTAAAAAAACCATTGTTGTGGCTACAACGGAAGATGCTCTCTTTATTTATATTAAAAATTGATTTAATCGACTTATAACAATGATTCATGGATTATTGAATATAGTGCTTCCATTCATGTCAACCCATATAAAAGTTTCTTATCATCTTTTAGACGTGCAGATTTTGGTATTATCGAGATGTAGACGATGTCATCTTAACAAAAAGCGTGGGTTGTGAGTTTATACTAAAGTAAGTGAGGCGTGTGTTTAGACAGTTGTCTCAATATTATATCAGTAGAAAAACTTGACGATGATGGTTTTGAGAGTCATCGTTGCAATGGCAAATGGAAGCTCACTAAAAATAATTTGATTATGGCTAGCGGAAATAAAGAAGGATCCTTATAAGTGATGCAAAAAAAATTATACAAAAAGAATGTAAATGTTGCTATTGATTATAAAGACTTTAAGTTATGGAATATAAAACTTGGACATATATGTGACAAATGGCTATAAATCCTTGCTTAAAAGCATCATCTCTATAGTTGATGTTAGAGGTAAAAGTCTTGATCCTTGCATAACACAGAGTTTCATCCCTTTGAACAATATTATAGATCATATGGTATCAGACTTGAGAAGAGACCATCCAAGATACCATAATTGAATGGAATTGCCGAGAGAATAAATCATCCTATTGAAGAAATAGTTTGATGTATGCTTTCTCACGCCAAGCTACCTAAGTCATCATAAGGTGAGGCCATGAAGACCGTTGTCGATGTTATCACTCTTTCACCATTAGTCCTTTAGATGGAAATATCTTAGAGAAAGCTTGAGAAGGTTTCTTACAACTATTCAAAAATACTTGGGTGTCAAGCATTAGTTCACATTTCTAAAGATGAATGAGCTAAACTTGATGTAAAAACTATGCAATGCATTTACCTTGGGACACCAAAGAATGAATTTAGCTATCAATTGTGAGATCCTATCAACAAAAAGATTTTTGAAGGTAAAGATGATATATTTTTCGAGGACTAAACCATTGAAGGCATAAAGAAGTCAAAGAAGCCTAGATCCAAAATTGTTAAGATAATTTTCACTGATGGGGGAGACTCAAAATTATAAAGAAGTTATAGGCGAAAACTATAAGGCAAATGAGAGAAAGCCATGTAAAAAGAAATGCAATCTTTACATGAGAATCACACATATGATCTAATAGAATTACTTTTAGGAATAAAAGACTTGAAATTTGTATAAGTGTATAAGCTCAAATATAAGAGAATAGTCTAAGATTAAGGTATAATGTTAGATTAGTTTAAAGGGATTTTGTCAAAAAAAAAAGTATTTGTTTTGAATAAATATAATATTCTTTCCTTTGGTAAAAATGTCATCCATTAAAGTAGTACTTGATCTAGTAACTAGCCTAGTCTTGGAGGTTGAATAACATGACATTCTTTCATGATGATCTTAAAGAAGAAAACTATATGGAGCAACATGAAGTATTCCAAATTTTAAGAAAAAGAAAGACGGTATGTCAACTAAAGAAGAATCTTTATGGTCTGAAATAGAAATCAAGATAATAATACAAAAAGTATGATTCATTCATGAGTGAGCTTGATTTCAAGAAATCTCTCAACAACCACTATATCTTTGTGAAGAAATATGCCAAAGATAACTTCATTATACTCCTACTTTATATAGATAATTTATTGATTGTTGAGCATGATCATAAGAAGATTATTTCTTTAAAGGTACCTTTAAGCAAATCCTTTGTCGTAAAATTTTTTAGACCAGTGAAACAAATTCTCGAAATAAAGATCACTTAAGATAAGTTGAAGGAGTTATTGTGGTTATCCTCGAAGAAATATATTGAAAAAGTATTTTAAATATTCAATATGCTCAAAGTCAAACTTGTGTGCACACCTCTTATTCAATACTTTATATAGAATTTAGAACTAAGTATAGACGAAAGAGAAATGGAGAAAATGAAGAAGATTTAATTTCATACTCATTTGCAGTAAGCAGTCTTATGTATGTCATGATATCCACTCGGATTGATATTGCCTTTGTTGTTTCAATTGTCAACAAATTCTTATCTAACCTAGGAAAAGAACATTATATATGAACAAATTAGATTCTTTGATATCTCTAAGAAACAACCAAGAGATGCTTGTGTTTTGGTAAAAGAAAGCCCTCATGTAGTATTTGGTTAGCGTCTTTATAGGTGGAGACGGATGATAGAGACATAAAAGTTCTGTGCCTCGTAGTATTTGCTTGTTATTCTTACCTATTTTTGTTCCGTCTTCAAAGGATAAGGACATAAATTTTTTGCTCTTTTCAAGATTGTGGTACAAGATTTCTTATCATAAGGACAAAAACAAAATACATAAGGAAATGTCAGAAATAATCCTCCCCCACATAAGCAATTTTTTATTCTTAATTATATTATTAAACTCATCGTCGTCATCATCGTCATTATTATTATTATTATTATTATTATTATTGTTATTATTATTATTTATTATTATTATAAATTTTAAACTTCTTC
>JANIHZ010000208.1:58651734-58666446 GCA_027478365.1 Erythroxylum rufum | reverse complement strand
ATTTTGTGGCTACTTGTTCAAGTGAAGGTCTTGATGAAATTTTGGCTGATTTCTTGACTAATTGGGATGCTTATTGGTGTAGAAATGGTATTGGAATGATAGGAGTAGAGTTAGGTGTAAAAGCTGGAAAATTAAATGTGTATATGTTTCAATGTTTTGATCATAACTTTTTATATGGTTATGCTATTGAGATGAAGTTTGGCTTAAATTAAACATAGGAAGTTTGGCTAGAATTCTTATGAAGGAAGTTCTATCAAATTGTGGTTTGAAGGGTTCTGAATTTTGCTTTGAAAGTAGGCAAAATGTGTAGGGTGAATAGTGCCCTGATAATGATTGTAACATTGAAGACCTGAAACGTTGGGGAATTTTTCTAGGCTAAAGTAGACAAATTTTGTGAAATTGGTCTTCATGAAAGTTGAAGATTTTCTTGTTAGCTTTGTACTGATGTATAATATGCTATGTTTGGATATAAGAATTGTAAGTTATGGATTTTTAAAGTATGGATCTGGTTTAGGTAATATGTTAGTTAACAATCCTTAATAGGGCAGCCACATTCATAGGAGAATTTGACCTAGTTAGAGGTGGAATTTGCTTCTAAGTCCTTCATAATAATTGTAGCATATTGTCTGATCTTTTCATTTATATAAAGTATGGAATTTTTGGACAATGCGATAGGAAGTTAGGATGACATTTATTGGATAGTAACTTTGATTGGGATTTTGACTCCTTTAGAGATAGAATTAGTTTTCGAGTTCTTCATAAATATTGTAAAGCTTTCTTTTATCTTTCCATTGATACCAAATTTATACAATTTAAAGTTCTGAGTAAGAAGTTATGAGTTGTGGAAGTTGTGATGTCGGAAAAAGAAAAACCAGAGTTGCCAGTCGGTCACTGTAGTCTACTTAGTCGACTGACAGTCTCCGACTAGTCGACTAATACATGTATTTCCCTCATCTGACCCTCCTCCACTACTTTGTGAATCACTTTTTCATCCGACCTCCGATTGATCTAATTTTTAAGGCGCCGGTTTCGTAAGACAATTATCTACCTCTCCATGGGAATTAGTAAATTTTTGAGATTTAATTGAAATGAATAGATTAAATCAAAGTGAGTAGATCGATTAAAAGAATATAAATTAGTTATTTTTCTGCACATACTTCATTGTTTTGGCTATATCTGGACCTATAGAGATCCGAATTGAGTAAATTTGATGTCTATAGATTCCTAAGACATAGGGGAATATTTTATGATGAGATTTATGGAATGATACCGGGATTGCCACTAACATGCATTGTACACATTTCAATTCCCGCATGTGCAATTTTACATATTTCTGATTGTACAAATTGTGATATATATGTATTTAAATTGTTATAGAGGCACATTTGGAACGTCGATCCATAGATGTTGCCAAAACTTCCAGGCACTAGCTTCAGAATCTATTGGTGAGTGACCTAGGCAGTTCTCTTAATTATTATGTGTTTATACTCTTCTGGTGAATAATGGTGGGTTTGAGATTGATTGTGATTGAGGATTTCGAACAGAAGTTCCGATGTACTGGGAGCTATGACATAGAGGTGCTACTTGTATGTGAATTGTGAACTACTTGCTTGAGACGTGATAATTTGTGACATATATACTGCTTCATTGTGACATGTGCATTCCATGCATGAATGCATGATCAGATAATGACAGTTGTGACCGGAGCAGCCACCGAGAGCTAAAAGTTTAATGTATTTGGGCCTCGAGGCCACAGTGATTCAGAGCCTCAGGCTCAACGATTAATGCGCCCATATTGGGACAGTTTAGGCGCTCGGTCAGAACACGGTAATAAATTAGAAAAGTATCACATACGCATTTCATATGCATTTGATTGAATTCTTTTGATTTAGTGAAAGGCAAAATGTCTTATACTTATATGATAACAATCATGTTGTACTTCTGAATGTGAATTTATGAAATAACTGTGATATGCTTGAGTGTTGCATGAATTGAGTGAACCATCGATAATGGTTACCTCACTGAGTTCGTAAACTCACCCAAAAAATTGCAACTTATTTTTCAGATTCGAGAGTTGACTTTTAGCTCCAAAGGGACTTTTCCTGCCGTGTAGATCATGTTGACAAGAGAAGTCATAGCTCACAGATCGGTCAGCTGGAACTTTTGGCATGACCTAGTTAGGGCTGATGTATTGTCCTTGTTATATAACTTTTTGCACTAGGTTTTGAGATTTATGTACAGATAGTACAGAATGACAGATGTATAAACTTCTGGTTTTGATGAAATGAAACGAGGAACATTTTGGTTTCAAAAAGTTCGTGATTTTATATTGATGTTTTCTTATTATGATGCCATGTGAAGTATGGTAGTAATTGTTTGTAGCGCACTCTTATCGTAGGATATGTGTCGGAATGACCTACGGGCGTCCCGGCGTATACCCTACGGTAAGGGAGCGCTACATGACTCCATTGCAGGTATTTTGTTTTGTCAAGCAATATGGCTACCGACATGGCTCTCGGATTTTCTGACGTTGCCATTTCATATGATTCAAACTCTTCATCTTCGGTCTGGAACCGATTTTGTATATCACTGTTCTCACCTTCATTATCAGACATACTAGCAAAATTGGGGTTTTTCGGATATTAAAAGCTTCTTTGCTCTGATACCACGTAGAAGACAATAGTAAGGACTGAAATTTGTGAGAAAGGAACGAATTTTTATTCATGATCTGTGAAGATATATATACACTTGATTTTATACTCTCTCTTTTATGTTATTCTTTGGTAACAAACCTAACAACTTCCAACATTTGCAATATTTAAATACAAGGTGTAGAATTTCGTACTGTTTCGGCCGGTACCGGCTGGAACGTTACGTACCAGCCAAAAAATGGTACCGAAATGGGCTTAAAGGTTCCGGGTATGAATTCTGGTCAGTACCGTCAATTCTAGAATTTTCCGGGCCATTCCGCAAAAAAGAAAACCAATGACCAATTTGCAATTAAAGAAACTTCAACTCTAATTTTATCTAATCTACCCGACTCTCCCTCTCTCATCGTCTTCTTCTCTCCTTGCCGACTCTCCCTCCCTCTTCGTCTCTCCCTTCCACCATCCCGACTCCCGCGTGTGGCATCTCCGGCCTGCCTCGCCTCGCCTCCGACCTTCAACCGTCGTCCACCGCACACCGTCTTCGCCTCACCAGTCACCACACACCGCACGCTAGACGGCCTCCTCGCGCACACCGTCTGGCCTTCTGGCACAGACCGCACACCGTCTTCTCTCCGTCTTCGTCCTCCTCGCGCTCACCGTCCGGCTTCTCCTTCGTCCATTGGTGAAGACCAATTGATTTTTTAATTTTGTTAAATTTTTCATGGCATTTTGAAATTTATGATTGTTTGATTGTGTTGGTTGTTGGATTCCGGTGAATTTGAGGTGAAAAATGGTATTATTGTGTTGGATTTGGGGGAAAGTTTGGTAGTGGCTTTCGGTGGACAATGACAAATCCGAATAGATTTGGGCAAAAATTGGGAAGTGGATTTCGGTTGGATTGAAAATTGTTGGGGTTTGGATGTTGTCGAAATTGGGAGTTGTAATTTTTGTGATTTGTGAGTTATTAAATTAAACTGAAATTGGAAGTTTGAAATTGGAATTGGATTTTGGAATTGGATTGAAAATTAAATTTGAAATTTGAATTGGAATTAGAATTGAATTTTTGAATTGGATTGGAAATGAAATTTGGAATTGGGATTGGAAATTGGATTTGATTATTGAATTAGAAATTAAAATTTGCAATTTGGAATTAAAAATTGGATTTGGAATTTAAATTGGAATTGGAAATTGGATTTGGAAGTGAATTAGAAATTAAAATTGAAATGGTGATTTATTGATGTAAACAGTAAACTAGTAAAGTATACAGCATACCTGTATAATATATCTATATGGACTATTTTGTAATTTTTAAAAAGTTTAGGAATTATTTTATAAATTTAAAAAATATCTCGAAACGGTATCCGGTATCGACCGGTACCGGTACAGTTTCGTTTCAGAGTCCGATCAGATATTAAGTCCGGTACAGTATTCATAACATTGTCTAAATAAGAACAAAGAATAATGATGAGCAGAAAAAAAAAAAAAGAACAAAATGGAATTGATAAGGTGGCTGCTATATTTTCTGTGTGGTGTCATTTGCCCGTGTTGACGTTTCCTGTGAGCCGAACAGGTAATTTCATCCCCACTTGAACTGGACCGAACGTGACTTGACAGGCAAAGCCAGAGACAGTAGACGAAGTCCGCGAGATAGTGAGAAAACAACTAGCCTTAGGTCCTGTGGCTGAGCTCACCCCAGAATCCAACTTCTCTGCGCTTGGTGCCGATTCCCTAGACACAGTAAGCCATTGTTTTATCATTACAAGAATTTTGATTAATGATCGGTCTCGTATCTTATAGAAACTGATTATGGCAGGTGGAGACTGGAGATAGTGATGGGGTCGGAGGGAGAGTTTGACATTAGCGTTGAAGAGTAGAGCTCTCACAACATAAGTACGATTCAAGAAGCCGCTGACATGATTGAAAAGCTCGTCCAGAAGAAAGCCGAAGCTTGAAATTGAGTTTATAAATTAATTTACAAGATCCGTCGTTTTGGATTATTTTTGTTTGGAATATTCTTTTTAGTTCCAAGTCAACGTATTGAAATAGACTTTAGGTAACAACCTAATGTTCTTGCAGTTTCAAGATTATTTTAGGGTGCGCTACTTAATAAGAAAATAGGGTTAGGCCAGATAACATTATCTTTTGAAAGTCGACGTCTAATAATCATTTTAATATTGATTTAAGTTGGGTTTAAATTGAAAACTTATTTTTTTAATTTCAAATTAGCAATATTTTAAAAATTAGATCGAATATTAAACCAATAAAATAAGAAGTTTAAGATTTAACTGATATTAAAATATCATGAAAAAGTTCTCTAATTTACAAAAATTACAAAAACTTTCGATCTTGATCTTCTATAATTTTTGCTGTTTTGAAATAAAGATTACTTTGATGCCATGCATTATTGTGCTGTAGCAAGCATAAATGATTCACCAAAATATATTCACACAATTACTACTAAGTCTTTGCTTGGTTAGGTTTATACAGTTGAGCTTTTTTCTGTAAATCTTTTCTGAGAATAACTTTTCTAAGAAATTAATTGACTGTTTGATTGTCATTTAAAAGAGAGTTTTTTCGAAAGAGCTTCATACAGTAGACTGTTTGGCAATATAAAAATAAAAGACACTTTTAATTTTAACTATATTTTATTTTGTAATAAAAAATATTTATGCATATAAATATTATTTAAAGTATATTAAACAATATGCAAAGAATAATATATTAATTATTATATAATTTTAAATCATATGAAATATAGATGAAAATATATCTAACCAAATCTTTTATACGGATTATAACATAAGTAAAATTAATATCAAAAATTAATATTAAAATATATAAAAAGTCAAATAATATTATATAATTTTCGAAATAAACGTGAATATGAGTTTGTAGGTATTGTGAAAATTATGTGTAAAACATAAATACAAAAGAGACTAAAAAATAAGCTTATTAATTGATATGAAAAAAATGTTTTTTTGAGAAACTTTAAATTTAAGCTTCTTAAAAAGCTGTATTTTAACTGTAAAAAAAGTTATATCTACTAAAAAAAGTATTTTTTTTATTTTACAACCAAACACTCATTTTTTTAAAAAAACTTTTGCGGTAAAAAAAGATGCTTGTTTACCTTCTTAAACCTCAACCAAACAGGCACTAAAAGTAACGTGATTATCATATATGGTTATGATAAGCTGGGGAAATGATCATAGAGGCAAGCGTTTATCATTGAATTATTGAATTCTTGTCATAGATTGAAACATACTTTTATTATATTTATTCTTTAAATTTGAGCTATTAAATTACTAAAAATTTTAATCAAAATTTGTAATTTGTAAGTCATCACATATAATAAACAGTTATACGATATGGCATTTTCATGCTGACGATTATAAGTTCTTTAAGAAAAAAAAAAGAATATATTTGGAAGGATAGTTGAAATATAATAATTAGTAATAATGTACTTCCTCCTCTTCACTATCAAGAGGCTGACGTAACTAGTTATTTATTTAATTAAACGTTAATTTTGCTCTCTCTCTTTGAAGTTTTTATTTAAAAAAACACTGACATAATAATATAGAAAAAGGATTGCAAACTAAAGAATAATCAATGTGACTTGGCAATGATGGGGAGAGTTCAATAGGAATGATTGGCCTTGAACAGCAAGCATAACACGACGACTTTAACTCAAGTTTTTATTGTTGATTAATAGTTTCATCATTCTCCCATTAACCATTAATTTATTGGGTCAGATCATCAAGTTGGTCCCACTTGAAATGATCAACAACATAATTACCGCTAATATATCTTTCCCAATACGAATTATTGCTGTTTTATATAAAGAGGAAAATGAAAGGAAGCCAATGACAAATCGCGAGAAGTTAGTACTAAAGACTCCAAGTCTGGCTTTTGTTGATATTATATAATATATCCTAAAACGTACGTATAGTATACTTCTTTTGGAGGTAGAAGACATGGTTTATTTTAAGAGTGGATCTAACAAATATATATTCTATGATTGCTGCACTAATTAAGAATGAAAGATATGTTATGATTAAATTATGCAACTAAGAACATAATCGTGACCCTACATTGGAAGGGTACTTGTGTTGAAAAAATCTATCTTAGTTAGTCCTTTTGTGGTTGTTATGTGATTATAGAGTTTGATTTGGATTGCTCTCCAATTAGAAAGTTGCAATAATTGTCATTAGAAAACCTCTCTCTTTAATGTGGGCAACTTTCTTCTATCCTTAATTCTTCATTAAAAGGGATGTGCAATTCAGCTCTAAATGTTCCTAAAAAGTATTTTAAAAAATTATTTATCTGCCTCCAATCATAATTATCCATTTTGCATAATTTTATGGTAAATTTTATAAATAAATAAAAATTAACTACAAAGAAAAAAATATCATAACTAATATCAAGTCTCGCACTAGGGTTTAAAGAACTATAATCATAATTAAGCTAGATTGCAATTTTAGTTGTCTCTTTATTAGTTAGATGTAAGACCTTTTCAAAATTCGCATGTCAATTAGATTTATACTAGATGATGTTGTTGTTGTACAATTTTAGAAGGAGAATTTTGTTTATTTTGGTATCTCTGTCTCCTTTGGGATCCTTTTTTTTTTTTAAAAAAATGGGATCCATGAATTTTGTATATGTTGCTTTAGGATTTTGATGTTCCAGTATATATAGTTTCTTTATACCAATTTGGAAACGAATAGAACGAAAATGTAATCATACCTTCTATGATGCACGAATGGAATTGCCTTATTAAAAAAGATTCGACAAAAAGTATTGAATAAATGAATAAACTGGATCAAATTAATTAATTTTCCTATGACGTCTGTTGCAATTATTTGATTTAATACTTTAATCTGCATTGATTATGAAAAGCTCGACATCTTCTATTCTCTCTTTTTTTTTATAACTATTATTCTTGAATATATTTGCTTTCAATGTCTAGTTTTATAAGAAATTAATTGATGTAATTAAGTATCAAACAATTAATATTTAAAATTTCAAAATATTAGGGAAGTTATTGAACATCATGGTATATATTTTTGGTATATCCTTCTACTCTTTTTAGTATTAGGGAGCATCCAAGCATATTTGGGCGGACTTTGATACGTCCATCTCTTCAAGTTGATTAAAGGCAAAAAGGGGTTCATGCATTGGCATTTGGCACTTTTTCTACATTATCCTCCCTTCATGCACCTTCTTTTATAATTTCCTTTTCATTTTACCCCAGGCATCTTCGTGTAATTTTTGTATGTTCTAACGAAAAGGTTAGCCAAACACATATATAATTCTTCCCTAGTGATCGGGATGAGATATTTTATAATTTATGTTGCTATTTACATGTTGGAGTTTCGAATACAAAAATTAGGCAAGTAGATAGTTTAACATCTATTGTCGCTTACATTAGATGATAGCAGGCATCAGCTGCCAAAAAAATTATATGTATACAATAACCGACGAAGTTTTTCAAGTGGAATGCACCTTTGCAAATGATGATGATCGTAATGTCAAAACAACCATAGCAATGGCAATGACGACCACGAATTAGACCGTGACTCTGAGAGAGATAAATTAAACAAGTAAGAAACAAGAATTTTATGTGACAGTTGAAGCCCAAAAGGAGAGTTGGGAGTTTTTCTGACAGGGGATCGCGCTGGAGAATTCGTCCTCTGTGTTTTATTAATTTGCAAATTATTTTTCAATTAGTTAAAAGAATGAAATGAGTTGATATTATGACAATACTACGTAGCATATATATTATTATGGGAGAAGTGGATCGTTGAAATAATACTTGATACAACAGAAGCAATTGATATCAGAGAAGTACAGAGTATACATTATCTTTTCAAATTGGAATTCTTAAACTTAAATGAGATCTATAACATTCTAGGAATGTTTGTAAGTATTTTTGCTCTTATATTAAGTGTTGCAATAAGTATATTAATAATTGTGTAGTTAGAAAGATAAATATTTGCAGGAATACAATAACGAATTAGACCGGAGAATAAATTGTTGAATATCAATCTCATTCGTTTATAAACCACCTAAAGCAATTTGATAATGGATTACAATTTAATGCTTCAGAGCTTTGAGCATGACATGATCTGGAGTTTCGATCGGGTGAAGAAATCATCACCACTATGTTAGTTTTGCCAAATGATTTTGTATTTATATATTGTATATTTATAATAAATTAAAAAGTTAGTTTGAAGTGGAGAAAAATAAGAAAAAAAACATAAATCAAGGTTTTAAATTAAAAATAAAAATTATATTATGATTTTAAGTTACTATAATAACTTTCAATTAAATAAATGTAGATATATATGATTATACAATACTAATTGTAATTACATTATTCAGTTTCTTCGATTTAAAATTCTTATAAACATATCTTCCAAATGATTGCGAGTCAAAGACTCACAATTAGAAAGAATATTTGTAACCATGAAAATAAAGTAACAATGTAATAGAAAAGTGACTGAGATTCTTACTCATCATTAAACAAATCCTTATATGTATATTTCCGTAAATTATACTAAGAATCCACCAACGCTTTATGATCATATTATTCTTTGTCTAGGTGATTGTCAAGGGGCCATTACATTTGGAATCAAAGATATTTGGTGTCGATATCGATTTGCTCTAGCCAAAAAAGTGAGGGACCAGATTTATTTGACCAACTTCAACTAATAATAATTCTTGTTGATGAGCTAATATGTCCCCTGTTCCAATTTTGGCTCAGAATCTTTCTTAATTGTGGACTAATTACACTTAACGAGGCTTTGATCGAATCGAAAAAAAGATGATTTGATGACGGAAGAGATGATGGAGGCGCGATAATCATAATTAAAAATACATGATTCTTGCGAAGTTTCTGGCTTTTGTTCCAATTTCATGCTCCATGTTCTTCAGTAATCAAGCTTTAAAACAGTAAAGAAAGATTGTTTAAGCAGCTAATGCTTATTCCTAGAGGATTGGTTCTAAATTCCTCCCATCAACTGCTAATAAAAAGTCAAAAGTGTCGTTAGGGTTATAGTACTAGGACCACAGCTTGGTTGAACAGAAACCCTAATATCATGAGATCATGTTCATGGAGTTTTTTTAACGTAATTTATAATAAAATAATGTTATTTAACCAAGAAGAAGAGCATGGGTCGTCGACGCTTATCATGTTAACATGTTTCACCCAGGCGATAATTTAAACAAAAAGAGAAACAGTTAAGAGACAAATGCCAAGACAATTGCCTCGAGATGATCACGGCAGCTAAAGATCTTGTTCCCCATTTTTGTAATGTAGCTTTATGATCCGTACATGCTATTTTATCCTATTTTGTATATACTAACATGAATAATGGCTACAAAGCACAACCTAACGTTGTAGGGCCATTATGAAACATTGAATCCTTACATTAGGCTATGTCTCGTCTCGTGCATGTAGAGAAAACTTTAGAACAATATACAATTAAGAAACGACACCTGTGCAAGAATTCGAAACCCTCCCCTTTTGTTTTTTATGACTAAACAAGCATGACAATCAGTTGAATATGTTGAAAATTTAACAAGCAGGTAAACATTTTCAGAATCATCTTCGCCGTTTGTCTTGTCTATTGGGAACGAGGAGATAACAAGGTTGTTATTTGTTAATGGCGGTGATTTAGAATATTATTAATGGCAGTTGGAGACTAAACTAGGGTTTTGACGAGCTCTAGCTAGTTGACCCACCTAAGATTTGTAGATAACTAACATGAGTACTAATGGATGGCGTGGCTCGAGGGAATAAAATGGGAATTGGATTAGTTAAGTGCCATTGTCCTCAACTCTTCCATTGCTAGCTTTTGTTGAAAACATAAAACAAATGTTGCCGTGACTAGTTAGACAGGTTCCACATAAGCTCTTTTTGGCATCGAGACCTTAAAATTGACGAGTCATAAAAATTTTATATACATCGAGAAGGCATTAAATTAATCAAAACATTACTTTTAACCCCAGGTAAGAAAAAGCTTGAGATTTAGACCATATCTTGCTCCCTCCTCGTTACACGTTTTCAGGGTCGATGATACAATAATAGAACTTTGACTCTCTGTTCCTCGAATACAATCATGGCCTTCTAAGCCACATTTTGAATAAAAAAAATCTATGCACACAATGTCGTTAGTGCTCTTCAATGATCGAGTGGAGTTTAATGATGTGAATTGAAGGTAAGAAGCAACACACACTTGTCAAAGGATCTACAAAGTTCATATTAATTACTCAGACTACCTCAACCAATAGGTTCAATTTAAACACAAGATGCTGGTATCGTGTTATGAAAATCATATGAAAAATGTGTTAACGAAGAATGCATCGAATTGGACAATGTATGAGAAATAAGACCCTGCATGTTTAGATGGAGTACAGCTTTCAATGTTGGAAGGGTTTGGCAGAGGAGGGAGACAGAGAGCAGAGAGATAGGGTTTGAATCAGTACTGTAGAAGTAGTCCTACTTTAATTGGGATTTGATAGGGAGCTAAGGGGACTGTACTTGAGGAGCTGTCATTTCCTTCAAAATTGTTAATTTCGTAGACAATTTTGTACGCTAATAGACCGACACTAGGGTGCGGTCTCTGGCTCGGTCGAATCCCCAAGATTATGCATCCCATGTCTCTTCACCCATTCTTGCTCTTATCTCATCACATTCACTGTTCATAACATACCCTTTTGAAATGACCTTTCATTATGATCTGTATCACGTAACACCACTTGGACTACATGCAAATTTTGACTCTTTCACTCATCCCGAACTTTTGATATATTAATATATACTTGAATCCTATTCCAGGCTAATGAAAATGTTAAATAATGGCCAGATTGGCCAATTCTAGAAGTAGAAACTAAAATGTATCATGGCTAGCATTTAACTCGTGAATCATAATCTATATTATGAGTCATTACGGTAAGTATATACCGATGTAAGCATTGAAATGACTAAATATCTTTATTGTGCGATGCAAACATTGAAATGACAAAAAGGTTTTGATGTTCAAATCTAGATACAATCGCAATAAATTCCATAATACTTCAATCATATTGCAATCCATAATTTAACACTTGTTTTTATCTGTAGTTTTCTCTTAATGGAAGATGTATGAATTATAATTACTGGGGCCGGCTTTGATTTGATGATGAAGAAGGTAGGATGCATTTGGTATTATTACAACTCAGAGAGATGCATGAGTACAAAAGTAAACTACATAGTTAGTCTAAAACAGGTCCGGAAAGTTTAGGATGTCACAATTTTATGATATTGTTGAGACAATGTAGCTGAGTTAACGGGGGAATGATATGTGTGGACGTATAAGAGGATGTAATTCGTACCAATGGAAGTTTCATAGAGCAATCTACTTATAGTTAAGACGTATCTATGTGGCTACCTTCATTCTATGGCCTCCTTTAATTGGTGAGACATTTCAGTAACAAGGACACAGAAATAACAACGTAGTGATTAGCTATGAAGAGTTTAGTTAAATATAAAATGGAAAAGTGAACACAGATTAGCAGATTAGCAGGTTTGAGGATGACGTGTTCATCTTCTTGATTGAGCTGTGTATTGTGGGCTTATGTTGATTTATTGTGGTTTTGATGTTGTGTTAATACTTAGTATATAACTGGGTATTTGCGGTACTTGATTTTAGTTTGTTTTTGTCATCTTATGTTCTGGTATAATTTTGGTTAAGTCTTTCATGCAGGTCTTACTAAGGGTAATTGAGGATAGGGCAGTTCGATACATGCTATTTTGTTTTTGGGGTGTTAAGAAATTACTTACCCTACGTTTGGTTACTGTCCTCAGGGGTGAGGACAGTGGACAAGGACGGAAAAATTCTGTCCGTCCTCCTGTTTGGTTGTTGTTTTCGTCCAACTCTGTTCTGTCTTCGGTGGACTTAGATAGATAAATCTGTCCAATCCAAATATGCGGTACAGAAGACAATTGTCCCATGGACAAGAACGAGAAATGACCAATTTCTCCCTGATTTCATACGAAACCTACAGACGTTTTGTCCTCCTCGGCCGCTCATCTTGCATCTCCTTCTTCCAACTGCTTCTTCCTCTTGGTGCATCTGCTTCGTCCCTGTGGCTACTCGTCTTCTTCCATCTGCCACCGCTCGACACTCGACTGTATCTTCTGGGTAAGACTCTTTTCATCATTGTTCGTGTGTAATACGTGGTGGGTTTACACACGTTTTGTCCTCCTCTGCCGCAGCCCCTCATCTTGCATCTCCTTCTTCCAACTAATTCTTCTCTGTCACACATCCTCTTGGTGCATCTGCTTCGTCCCTGTCGCACCTCGTCTTCTTCCATCTGACACCGCTCGACAGTCGACTGTGTCTTCTGGGTAAGACTCTTTTCATCAATGTTCTTCTGAATACGCTATGGGTTTCGTATTACAAAGTTTCGTTTGTTGCTGAGGGATGTTTCGGTTTGAACATCAACAAAACCGATTCTCTTGTCTTTTTTTTAAAATTAAAATCTATCCTCCTCTTCTCTGCTTTCACAGAAACTTCGGCATTGTTAGGAGTCCCAACCAGAAACTTCAAATTAGAGGTCTTGTGGTGAAAGTGGTAAGTCCTTTATCTTACCCTAATATGAGAATATACTTTGTGTTTGCTATGTATACGTATGTTAATAAGTTGGTGATATACGTTTTCATAGTTACAATGATTTGGGGGAATTATTGAAATTAGGCATATGTGTTGATGAATGACATATGCCAATGTTCCAGTGAACTGATGACAGATCCCTCTCCCACTTCATGTTTTATTCTGCGTATGTCTTTGTTCTGATGTAATGGAGAAAGGGTCTGAGTTGTTGTTGGTTAAACAGTTTCTAAGATGGAGGCCTCTTAACCTTCGGAGGCCTCTACATTGAAATGGTTGACATGTTGTTGATAAGAAATTATGTAGGTTGAATGTTGGTATGCTAATTTGGGACTGCTGCTTAAGTGTATATCCACAACATGTTTGCACTGCTGTTTATGTCCCCAAACACCTAGTTGTATTATAATTTCCCTCTCCACATCGATCTTGTGTATCATTTAAATGCAATTTTTCAAGTAAACTAAAGTTATATTACTTGAAACATTTCAGTACTCCTGCAACCTCCTGAGTATAAACTAAAGTCATTTCAAGTAAACTAAAATGACAGATTGAGTACTCCTGAGTTTTAATCGACGAGTACTGAATCTGTCATCCATTTTTACAATGGTTGCGGGCATTACTTTTTTCTACTGATCGTTTCAGTTATGCCGCAATTGCAGAAGGGCTTAATGAAGCTCTAAGGGTATTCATTCTGCATCTTGTGATCTATTTATTTCTGCTCTACATTTTTTCTTTCGTTTCGTCTACTATGTATATATGTACTAGTAAACACTGTTCTGCATAAAGAAAATAATAAAAGCCTGCTATTCCTCAAAATTCAATCCAGCACCATATTTTTTAGTGCTCCAACGTCAAAAAATTAGGAATTATGGACACGCTCATCAACTTTGACACCACTTTGATAATGCATTAGGTTTTATGGTAAGTCTCTTCAGTGTTCTCTACTGAAGTACTTACCGCCAGTCGGTGGCTTTTGA
Source organism: Erythroxylum rufum (assembly GCA_027478365.1). Lineage (NCBI taxonomy): Eukaryota > Viridiplantae > Streptophyta > Magnoliopsida > Malpighiales > Erythroxylaceae > Erythroxylum > Erythroxylum rufum. Next base: position 58,652,172 of record JANIHZ010000208.1, on the reverse strand, counting down.
TAATGCTGAATGATTATCTTGATGCTGGCATTGATAGGAAAAAAAACAAATTATCTTGTATAAATTTTATTTCAGTGCAACTTTTATTTTAGAAGCTCACCATTTGATTTGTATCAAATCCAAGCAGAAATGCTTTTATGTATCATCTCATCACAAGTGTCAAATAGTTGATGAATGGACTTGATAGATCTTTTTCAACAACATGATGACAAAATCAGGCAACTAAACCAGGGGATACTTTTTTCGATGGTATTATATTATTTCTTGGCAAATTGAAGACAGTTAGAACGGAATAAGAATCTTTGGTGTTATGTTGGTCCATCTCAATGCTAGAACACTTTGTGATCTCCTTTACTGGACATTGTCTTGCAGGTTGAAATAGATGGCACACTTAATTGATGATTATTTTGGATATCAAACATGATAAAGTAATTTGAT
>JANIHZ010000208.1:58391551-58419130 GCA_027478365.1 Erythroxylum rufum | reverse complement strand
CACATAATAACCTGTAAATCACATATATTAAAAATATTATATTGATTTAAGTGACTCTTTAGAATCCAAACTCTTATAAGTCTTATACAGACTTCATGCAACTCAAATTTAGAACCCCAAATATTTGAAGATTTTTAAAGGATCTTCTATGATCACTTGAAGCACCCTAAAGATAAACTCATAATATATTATCCCAACTTAGAGTGCTAGTTCCATGATAGGAAGTTGGAGACTCATCATGAAATCTGTTTAATAGTGAAGTTGGCAAGTTGTCACTAATCAACATGTAACCTTTTTGTTAAAAGCCAAGACTCGATTTCTTTGTAAAGTCTATTTCGTACTTTGCGGTTTTGGCTTGGAATCAACCACAATAAAGATGACAACGACATTTAATAAAAAGAACTTAATAAAATATGACATTCCATGCATTGCTTAGGGAAAAAGGTACAGTTCTAGCACAATACCCTCTAATCTATAGATATTGACTTATTTCCAAGATTAGAAACTAAAAATGATGAAATTCACTTTATTTGGTCATTTTGCTGATTGAATTTTGCGAAAGAAAGAATGTAGAATTAATGAATTATAATTCTTTATGCTTAAACTAAAGATAGAAAGATAAAAACAAAACATATTGTAATGAAAAGTTAAAGAGTCAAACACCTCATCAATAAGGTTGGGATAATGATAAATTATTCATCCCAACCTCTATCCTAATTGGATAATTAGCTAATCTTCCTGTTTATGAATCCACAAACGAAGTTAAAGGGAAATCTTGCTGTTCGCCTTCAAAAGGAAAAGAAGAAAGCGTTAGTTAGGTCACATGAGTTTTGTAGCGGACATATCTCCTACACAGAAACAAATTCCATTCATATTCCCCTTAAAATAAGTTTCTGATATCAACCCTGATCTATATGCATCTGTAATGTCCCCACCGTCCAAGAATCTAATATTCATTTTCAAATATATTTTACTTTTCCCTCAATTATATAAAAGATCTTATCTTATGTAAGTGTCAACAGACAAGAAGCATTACTAGTTCTGAGATAAATTTGTATGTGGCCAAGATGAAGATGACAGAACATGGTGGACGGAGAGAAGAGGATTGCCAATAACAACATTAATAAACTAAAAACAATATACCTTTAGTTAAAGGATCTCCAAAAGGTGGTCTCGAATTTAGTCCCAACCGGCCTCACCAGAGGGACCAAATAGTGTCTAAAAGCATGATGTGCTCGTAGATGTTAAATGCACGACTTTAAAAAGAGAATTCCTCGTGTAAATAACCTTGTAATGATAGTGTCGCATTTTGTACCGTTTTCAGTTGACTTGACGAGGATATGTGTTGATAGGTTTACTAGGTTTTTGTTAAGTTCCATGTAATTTATGCTGAACTATATATGTTGCTTAGTGGCTTGGAGTGGGAACAGAGCTAAGGTTTTGGGAGATGTCAAGTTTTTAACCTGTAGAAAGGTTTTAAATTAGTATAAGAAAAAGTGTTCTGAATTGGGTTCTTAGTGTAGTTTAGAGTGCTTTCTTTTAAAGGGGAATCAAGTTTTAGGGTTCGACTTTAAATTAAACTTAGGGTAAGAGTTCGATATTCAGTGATCATATCAAAAACTACCAATGGATTGACAATTTCATTAAGACCTCACTCATGAACTCTCATTTCAACTATGGAGGAGATGTCAAGCTGAATAGCTCGTGACAAGAAAGTGCCTGCGTGACAAGCTTCGAAGGACAGCTCATAGATGCATATAATATACGTTGAATTGTCCAATATGAAAGCTGCTATGTGGAAGCATAGCACGATGTGTTTCTCCACTAACTTCAACCACATTAGTTACGTTAATCGCATCTCAAACATGATAAACAAATCATACCAATTAACGTTATCTAGATTCGAGATTCCACTAGCTATCATCTCCATCATCATTATTGGCGTGTTATGTAATCTTAATTGAATGTCACCAAATTAATGTTCCTTTTTTGTCGTTTGCTTTGGTAATAATTTGTCGTGTGATCGTGAAAGGGAACAAATAATTCACAGAGAGGAATCGGTGGTTGAAAAGGTTTTGATATAAAATATAAATGGTGAGATGTGCCAATACATTTCTCTTTTATTAATAATTACTGCACTTGAATGCTTAATATTTTTAAAACATAATAGTTATGTTAACATTACTGACATGACTTGTCACATAAAATAGAAATTATAAACATTTATACACATCAGACTTAATTAAGTTTAACTAAATTACGTCGTTTTGTGATTAAAATCTCTAAATCAAACTTGTTGCCTAAATCGTTGGAATTGAAAACCCTAAATTAATTCGTTCTTGCACAAAAAGAAAAAGGGCTTAGGGTGGCAAATTGTAAAGTTATTCAAATTATTACAAACTGTGTCATCATCTCACATCGACATGTGATAGAATTTGATTTAGGAATTTAATCACAAAACAACGTAGTTTAATTAAACTTAACGAAATCTTATATGTATAAGTGTTTAGGGTTTCTATCTTATCTGACAAGTCACGTTAGCAATGTTTATAGAAATATTAACGTTGGATTAGAATAAAAAAATATAAAAATTGAGTATTTAATTATTACCTTTTAAAATTCGAGATATAATTATAAAATTAAGCAAAGTTTGATATATTTTTTGAATTAACCCAATTGGATATCATGTGAAAAATCAATAGTTTCAGTTTTGAAATTTTCTATTTTGACATGGTGAGGAATTTGTGAATTATACGTATAACTAAAGTTGAAATATATAAACCCGATTTAATGAAATAAGATATCATGTTAATATCGATGCACAACCAACAAAAATCGAAATGTAAAATGCCATCGGAATTCACAACTTGTGGCAGTGATTGTTAGGTCTTAGGGTGGTAGGATGTATATGGTTCAGTTTTGAAGAAATTATGGCCTAGTTCAGGCAGACCTTATTTTGTTACCTTTCTATAATCAATATGCTTCTCAACGTTAGTGAAGTCTGCAAAGCGTATGCTTGAATATGCCAATTTCACGATTTTATAATAAAAATGAACAAACAAAACGCTACTTCCTCCTATTTAAAATAAAAGTCGTTTTAGAGGGATATATACTTATTAAAAAAGTTAACGAAATATTTGATATAATCTTATTAATTGCATGTTTAAGTGTCTTGAAAATATATAATCTGTGTAATTAAGATGTGAGAGAAATTAAAGGGTAATTTTAGAAGTAAAACTATAATCATGCATAAAAAGTCACAAACGACACTTATTTTAAATAATTAAAATTTCTCTAAAACGATTTTTATTTTAAATAAGAGGGAGTAATTAGTGACGGAACCCGAAAAATGGTGAAGGTCTGATCAATCTAAGATTACCTTCATAATCATAAAGTTATATCTTCTAAGCACACATCAGTTCTTTTTAACAAGGAATTGTGAATATATCATAACTGTGGTCAGAACATAATAAACTTTAGTGGTCATATAATTATAGAATTATGTTTATATTTTAAGAACTTGCAATTGCTTTTCTATATCCAGGTTTTATTGCTGAAGCAGATTACGTCTCAGCTATGAACTTCCAAGAGTGGGGCAAGTCAACACCAGCCACAGGCGACTCCACCATGGCTCAGCCTTTTTCAGCAACCCCAATGGACCCACTCCTCGTATGGCTGCACCACCTCTCACCGGCAACGCGTGCTTCCATGTCACTCTCCTGACCTCTCTATCCCTGGTCTTCATAATTCTAAACTCTCTAGTGACATCCATTATTTTAGATTCTTTGAAACTCTGGAGAGAAAGTGATCAAAGATAGAGATTTGTGCAAGTTTTTATCTACACATAATACCCTACATTCCATGTGAATGCGATCATTTTTCTCGATCAGCACGAGCAGACATGAATTTTTTTTTATTTTCTTATTTATCCTTTATTAGCCTTTTTTATGCTTGCAACGTAACAGTGACAAATAGTTCCAGCTCACTCTTTCTCGACACACCATGAGACCTATACATGTAATGGAAATATAATATCCCTCAAATGCATGGGAGGGATACTCTATCTAATATTGTCCCACATAAATGAATGGTTGAGATTTATGAGACAAAATAAAACACAATAATATTAGACAGAGATCCGAACTCCAAATACATACCCTTAAAAAAGACACTATTGTTCTCTCCCTGTGATAAATAGGTTCGTAGCGTACGTTTGTGTAAGTACATTAATGTGTACCGTATATTTGCTTAGATAAGCTCGATTTTGATTGTCTAGCTAGACCAATTTTATTACTTTTTCATGATTTGAAAATAACCTTTTTTTTAATTAAGCGTAAGGTTATATAACCTTTTTTTTTATTAAGCGTAAGGTTATATATTTCTCATGAGTTCATAACCAACCTCTTTATTAATTAAGGATAAGGTTATATATTTTGTATAGGTTCGAAAATAACATCTTTATTAATTAAAAGTAAGGTTATATAAAATTCTGTAAATTTCTTTAGTCTCAAACTCAATAAGTTAAACATTAGAAAGACGTGGAACTTAACCTCCTATCATCGGAGATCCCATTTCTAAATTTTTGCTTGTATCCTTGCGCAGAAGCCTCTTGATCCTCGACACTTTGCTTATCAGAGAATATTTATGTAGTATTGCATTCTAGATCCCGTGGCCAGTCTTTGAATTTTTGGAGTGTTTTGTGAGGTACGCACGTAATGTACGGTGAAGATCTAATTGTCGGCGGGGCCAGTTCATGCCACCTTCATAAGCTCCCCTGATATATTTAATTACAATACATAATATTTGTATAGATAATCGAGACAACTAGTTATTGGAGATATAGAATGCTTGTTGCATGTGATTCACCTTATAGCAGGCTGAACTGTTCTTTTTGATGATTGTCAGAAGCATTGTAGGGCCTTGTGATCCTGAACAATTGTAAACATTAAACTAATGTTATTTAATAGTTGTGGCTAGGAGAGTTACTGTTATAGTTTTCTCCAAAATTCTTTTATCTGCCTGCATTGCTGGACTTGTCTGGGGCATCTCTTCCACAAAACTTGAACGATATTGGCCAATGCACTGGGATTTGTTTGGCATGCCTCAAACTCCAGACGCAACCTTTCTTTGGTTTCTGTGATCATATGTATGTGTCAGAGAGAAAGAGAAACAGATAAAGAATCTTAAATTCTTCTTCATCTATATTTTATTCCTTCTTTTGCAGTATATACTGACTGAGAATGTGAAAAGCAAAGGCCTTTCACTAGGAAACAAGCTGTTGCTGGTTGAAGATTTGGTGCAACCAGTAGTAGTACTGTTGGCCTTTTTCTGGAAAGGATTCTATTCTCTTCTGCGTCTTCTCCACATTCAGCATAAGTTTTTGATTCTATTCAAACTGTTACAGGTGATCAATCTTTCATCTTTTTCTTGCATTCACTTTTCCATGAATTATGTGTTCTGAAACTTAGAATCTTTGGAAGAAAAGATATGATAAGTTCAGCATGTCATTTTCATGGTATTGTCCATTTTCATGTTTTTGCCTTTATGCCTTAGCGCTCTCTGAACTGATCTCAACCAAGAACTTGTTCCATGCACTTCTCTATTGTTTACTTATTAATTGTTGATGAGTTTCTTCATTTGTCTGATTACGTGCTCCTTGTAGACGAAAAGGATTTAGGGCCATATGATTACAAGCAATGAATAGAACCTTGCTTCTTTTCTTCATGGTCAGGGACTAGGGATCTTCTGTGTCTTTAAACTGCATTTTGTTTTGAGGTTTCATATAATGTGCCACTGAAGGTTTAATATGGCAAGAGTAAGGAAATGATACGATACAACGTTGATTTTTCGTATTGGAAGAAGATTTTTGTGCCCGGAATTAAGATTGTGGCCCAGGAAGAGAAGATGATTAAAAAAAAAAAGGAGGTTGACAAACAGACAAATTATACAAAGTTGTTGAATGATGTTGTAGATGCATAATTGTTCGAAATTGCTTTCCTTTCAGTCCTTTCTGTAACTAGAACTCCTTATCATCGATAGAAGAGACCTCGTTGGTGTTTACCGTTTTCTACTCGTTGTACAGGTGAACAGCGAGTTGCAGAGATAACTTCAATCTTTAAATTTGATCCTGATGAATTCCTGAGCGCATGGAAGGGTTCTTCGATTACCAGTTACAATAAATATCTGGTTCTATAGTGGTTGGTTTAACAGCAGTTTCTATGGAGAAACTTCTCAAGCCTTGCGACAAGGAATACATGAGAATGGCCATGTTGAAGCACGAAGAAACGTTCAGAGAGCAGGTAACTCTTCCCCATCTCTTGTCTATTCGGATTTTCAAACAGAATTGGCAATTCTTAGCCTGAAAATTCTGTTGCAGGTAAACGAACTTCACCGTTTATATCAAGTACAGAAGACTCTGATGAGAAGAAGTGAAAGTTATTATAGGCCTGATTCGAGGAGTGAAGAAATATGGAAATCGAAGAAAGGCATCAGCTTCAATCATACTATTAATGCTCATGATATGCAACAAAAGTCGATGGTGACATTTGACTTGGAGAGACCTGCAGAGGAGTATGTTGCAGAATCAAATGGCTACAGACTTTTAGAACCCATAAATGAGAGTGAGATCAGACTAACACTAGGGCCAACGAGTTACAGTCGGGGAAAGAAATCTGAGACACCTCGGACTTCAGATTCAGGGCAAAGCTTTTGTTCATCTTCCACAGGATCAAGCCATATCAACAGGACAAATCAAAGAAACCGTCAAACAACGTATTCAACTAGAGAAAAAACCGTTCAGATTCCTGAAATAGGCTTGGAGTGCCAAGGTGCGAGTAAAAACAGTGTTGAAGTTGAAGAACGATTTACACAGGAGAGACTGAAACAGCCTCCTTGGCTTTTCCAAGTTTTGAGTCTCAACATGACTTGAAAATATCTGCCTCACTCTAATGTGATGAGGACTTTTTGGACTTGTTCCCATCCACTAGTTCCGTAATTGATGTTCGGATCTTTTTCTTTTTTCCTGCGTAGTTACTTGTTTGATGCGTGTCTTGTGTAAAGATAGCCTTTATCCAAAAGAGTATGATTCGTGGCCCCATTGCTTGGAAAGCCAATTACAATCTAATCAGTAAATGGGAATGCTAGACTTGCATCTTTTCTGAACTTTCTTAACGTACTTAATCATCTAAATATAATACTGACATGCTTTCAAATGATTTAATTTTCTAAAGCTTGCCAGCATCTATAGTCCTCAACTGAACTAGACTAACCAACTGAAAGCTTTGTTGATTGAAAGAGCCAAAGGTTCAATCTTGAACAAGTATGATGATAGATGAACTAAGCATTTAACATCACGCTAATAACTTCACATATTATTTCGTTCGCAAAAGTAGAAAAGACCCGGTTGTATCCGGCATGATCACTTTGACTTCTATCAGTAGAAAGTCCTTATATTCTTGAGCAAGATGGCAATTTCAACTTTATGAAAATTGTAATTGGGTTAGAACTTTGAATCATTTATTTTGTCTGTATCAGATTTTTTCCTATATCAATACGGATCTTTGTATACTTCTGCACATTGTTCGTTCCCTGGATTTAAGTAGATCCTACAAAGCCACTTTTACTGTGTTATTAACTGGTATGTCTTACACCGAAAATATTAACTTGTGGAACAGGAGAAGCAAAATGGAATATCAAGTCAGTGAGGGCCGACAGATACCTAACGCTTCTTTTTAGATGCACGAGAGACATGGCTGCCTTTATAGACCAAAAGAGTCCAGAGGGACCTTTAAAAATAACCATTTTAGCTTCTTTAAAGAACAGTCTGTGGCTGATAACTTCCACTGTCCAATAGAAGTAGCAGGCGTCGATGTGTTTGTCGGCTGTGGCACAATGTTGGATTCCAGGCCTATTGAGTAAAAGTGATATGTGCCTAGCCTTACAGGGGTATGGATCCACCATAGGCATTCTTACATGAAAGTTCAGAAACTACATACCTCCTACTCACAGATTACCAAGAATAAGGCGTTACTGCTTGCCAGCCGGCCCCTTGAGTATTCTTAAGACACTTTGGTGTTCATGATTCAGAAGTAGGAAAAATATAAAATTTGCTTGAGTAGGGATTCTTGTCATCAGAAATCAATATGGAAGCAGTCTTCATCGGGTAATTCTTGCAGCATTGGACTAGTTACCATTAACTACTGGAGTCAATCTGATGGGTGAGACCCTAAAACTATTCAAGTTCTCTAATTCATCAATCTCTGGATCAGACATCACATAGAATATGGAATGAGACTATTATATACAGTGATATCAGACAAGAGAAGGAGATATACAGAGGTATATACGAATTTGAAACAGACAACAGCTGACGTAAAATGATGAATTGTTCAGAAAGAACCTCCCAAATTTCAGAAATATACCTATTTATCAGGATATGGAATGCCGCCGATCCTTGCTTGGCCTTGTTTTGGTTTTGGAATTGGAGGGTGTGACTCCATCAGCACGTACGAAAGGATAAAGCTTACCAAGCTTTTTTGAGACTGAGTTTATGAATGATTTTCGAGGCAAAGGGGGTTTATCAGAAGCTGACATTGGGCTGCCTGTATCTGATCTATTTGTATATCTTTCAATTTCTCTCAACTTCATCTTCATTTTAACTAGTTCCAATTTCAGGTCTTGGTTCTCTCTTTTCAAGCTTGAAAGTTCATCAGAAACTGTGTCATTGGGACATAAGCTGAGCTTAGAAGGAAGAACAGGGGAATCTCCACCCGTGAAACCACCATTCCTAGCATCTCTAAGGCGATGTTGCTCGTAATAAAGCACTTGAACAACAGTTTGAACAGGAAGGCGATCATTTTGAGCAGCATGAGCACAGGCCTCTCGAGATAGTTTGTGGCAATCCATTAAACTGCAGACTTTTTTCCTCTCCAAATCGGTTAAAGCAGGATGAGCCTATTGATCAAAATACGAACTTATGATAAGGAAATCCAATAAAAGAACAATCGTGATTATCGCTATATAGGTTACTACTCTTGGTTTTCCATTAACAATCCTAAAGCTTGAAAAAGCTGCTTTAACAGATTCTGGTTTAAAAGATTCATCATAGCAACACTCGATGAATTTCAATATTCTAATAGAACATACTGCGAGATTTGAACTACATAAGAAGGTAATGAGGAAGAATGCACCTTGAGGTAGATATCTACGGCTCTGTACATTCCATCATCTGTTACCCTTGATTGTTCTGGTACAAGTTCAGCAAGACCAATGAATTTTGCAACAGATAAGTTACGATCAGAAGCTATTTCAGCTAGGTAGTTTTCCATCAACTTCCCAATTCGTTCCATATCACTAGGCAACGGTGAAACAAACTCATCTGTTTGATACCCATATTGGCTCCCTTCTGCTTCATATTGAAGGTAACTAATCATTATGTTATGAACTGTGTCTACATCAAACAAAGTATCTCCTGTGAATGAATATGAAGGGATCAACAGATCGTCCAAGACAGCTTGTCCTAATTGTAAGGCCATTCTCATCTCCAGATCAAGCCGGCAAGCAACCGTTGTCTCCAGGAATATTGAAGCGCGGAGTAACATGGAAAGGAAACTAACAGACAATGCATTCCTCTCTCTTGGAAGAAGACTGACTATTGTCTCTAAGACAACTCTCTTCTCATGTTCTTGATGTAGTTCAATCTTCTTCCTTCCCTTACCAAGTGTTTCCTGTTCCAGAAAGAAAGATTATGAACACATAAACCATATGCGATAGAATCGTCAAACCAAGTATTTCAGGTTGATATCTCACCAAACCTCGTAGAGCTTTCTGAGCATAGAGCATTAAAATAGGTCCAAGGTCATATTGTTTAAACCCTCTTGCCATCATAGCTGTCAGAACTCTTTGGAAGATATCAATCCTGAGAACTGTCAAGTCTTCAGCCCACCAATCAACAATTGTCTTTGGCTGGCAAACCATCGAAGAAATTACGTCCTCAATTCCACTATCTGACCTAACTGTTGTAGAGAATTGTCTTTCTTCGCAGGCTATAAAGGCAATTGCATCTATGCATCTGCTTATCAATTTTACTTTCTCAGCCAGAGGAAGGAGGTTTTCTGATAGATGCAAGATGGAAACTGCACCAGCAAGGCTCTTAAGTGCAACTTCATCCAAATATGCTTCACTTCTTGCGACTAAATTCCCAACTGCGTAGTCCTCTGTCATCTCTAGAAACTCTGCCACACATCGAAGCATGGCAACGTTTTCTATACTCATTTCGAAGTTGATTCCATAGCAGAACTTGGCTGCAAGTTCAAATGCCTCTGCTCTACCAGGGATATTTGGAATTTGGATCTCAGAGAGATCAGCATCACTGGATTCTGATACCACTTTCCTTATGTATCCACACTTTGAGACCAGTGGGAACTTCAAACCAAGCAGGAGCAGAATTAACAAATCATCAAACACAAACTACTATGAGACTAAGATTCTCCAAAAACTGTAGTATTGCTCCTTGATGGAAGTTGGGAATACAAACTAAAAGACAATTCACAATTTACTACAATAAATATATTGCTATTTGTTCTTCAAGTTCATTGTGGTTAATTAAAACAGGAAACAGTAGTCAGGATTGACTTACACCTTATGCAATTTAAAAGAAGCTCCTCCGGCATGAACTGTGACGTCGCTGGGTATTTCCTGGGAGACAATCCTGTAAAAGTTCACGGTTGGAGATCTGTTATTTAAGTAACAAAAACAGATAGCATAAATAACAAGAACCTTCAATTTTTTATGAAGAAAATGATAAAATAGAAAAGATAGGTAAGCGGACTAAAAATAGAAAAGATAGGTATCGAACCATTCGCTAGTTCTCTTCATGGCAGAGGACAGAAGCTTCGTCTTTTTGGCGGCCGTGTTACTAGTACTTGTGGGTACAGGTTCTTTGTGACCAAGTTCTACCACTGCAGATATAGAGGGATGTCTAAATGATCATCTCTTAATCAGGGACTCAATGACAAGCCAAAGCAGAGAGATATTCAGATGCAGCTGGGTGTGGTGAATGAGCATATCTATCTCCCACCCATTGCTTCGTTGGAAATTATATTGAGCAATAATAAGAGCTCAAGCTTTCGTGTCTATAACACCATTGATGTTTAGTTGCAGTATAGAATCCACTTTCACTCTCAGAAACAACAATGAGCACTTGGTAAACTTCCAATGTCAGGCCTCGTGTCTCTTCCAATATTATCCACCTGGAAACTATTCATGTCCACAAAAGTACCCATCTTTATTTCCGGTTGCGTATATGTAAAAAGGACTAGGCTTAGTAGGATGAAGACAAAGGTGGAGAGGAAAAGTAAAAGTTGTGGACTAATAAAAGGGGTATGCCCCATTCCGAATCCTCATATTTCAAGTCTAGCGCTTTATGCTTGCCATTTTGGCACTAAGATATAAACAGAACCTATCAGATTGCAGTTAGTAGATGGCATGAAAAAGATGGCATGACCCCTCCACAATGCCAAGTACTTATGTTTTTTTCTTTTTAATAATGAATATCAAATCCAAGAATTCACGAGACTAACAATTAATTAGAACCAACTCATAGTTTTTTTTAAAATAAAAACTCTTTTAGACACTTAAATATCATGATCATAAAATTTATAAACTATATATTATATCAAAGATTTATTCAGTGCATGATGAAAATGTAATAATTGCAAATTCAAGAATGATATGCCTTCTTTTCTTATAGCTTACCCTGTGTTCCCTATTAAGAACCCAAATTTTTGCATTCGAGTATTACATTCCAAAGCCAGAAGGAAAGGGAACAAACTTTCCTTCGATCGGGTAAAAGTAGGGTGCGGTGAAGTCATACCATGCCATCATTAGCACTTGCATGATAAAGTTTTTTTAAAAATAAGTTAATATCCCAAAGTCTTCGTTCTCGTAATTTGAGAAGTTCTCCATTTTTTTAACACAATAATATGAAGTTCCAATGTCAATCAGCCACTCAGAAGTTGAACTACTGATATGGAAACATTCACTAGTTTAAAGGAATACTTCATCATCCATTCTTGAAGTAGTTGTAGCTATATTCTTATCATTGTAGCTATATTCTTATCATCTTCATTATTATGATAATCTTGATTTTTATAATCCCTCTCCTACTTATAATAAAAACTTTTAATGTGTCCTAGCTTTTTGCAATAGTGGTGTGTTTTCAAGCTTTTTTCACCTCTAGACTTTGATCGGCTCTTAAACTTGTCACGTCCTTTGGAACCTCTACTCTTGCTTCTGCCCCTGCTTTTTGCCAAGAAAGCCTGTATGATGTCAACTTTCATCTTTTTTCTTCTGGTTTCTTTATTAAACATCCTCTCTTTAATTACATCTAAAGAAAACACACCTTCACAAGCTAATTGCTTATCATCACCACTAATGTCTTCCAGTTATTCGATAACAAACTCAACAGGAACAAGGCTTGAAATTCGTCATCAAGAATAATCTTCATTGTTGTAAGCTTGTTGATTATATCTTAGAAGTCACTCAAACGCTCTAACACAAACTTCCTAACTTTCAACTTCAAGTTTACAAACCTTTTAATCAGCGAGATCTTGTTATGGGCAATCTCCCTTTCATAAAGTCTTTCTAACTTTTTCCATAGCTCAAAAGGATTCGTTTCTTGTGACACATGTGGTTGAATATATTGATATCAATCCATTGTCGAATCATACCCAAAGTTTTCTACTACATCTTCTCTTATTCTCTATCTAACATCTTCTAAGATTTTGAAGGAACAACATCCTTCACACATTTGTCCACATCAATAAGATCGAAGAGATCCTTACAATACAGAAGGTCCTCCATCATGGGCCTCTAAATAAAGAAGTTTGTTAATGTCAATTTGACCATAAAGTTGTTTCTACCTTGGTATAGTTCCTTACGTTATTTAAAATAGTAACGTACTATAAAACATTATAGTTATTGGGCATGCAAAAGGAGCTAAGGTCTTATAAAAATCTAAATATGTATTTAAGCAATTTTTCTTAATTACAATGATAATGGAGAAGAAAATTGTAACATTTAAATAGGTGCTCACTATAAATAATCTTGCAGAATTCTTTCACTAAACTATTGTCCCAATAATAGCATCACCATCATATGGTGATATTATATAAGATGCTTAAACGATTGTCTTAGTGCAAGTATGAGATTGTTGATTTATGCTCTATAGTCGATCAGTTGTTGTAGTTTGCTAACATAATTATTTAAAAGCATTCTTTATCTAATACATATTCAGATGTATATCATAAAATCCATGAGACAAATGTACATTACAAATGAAATTATGATGATATCATAATTATGATATTCATATTGCATTTTTATATTATCCTCAAATTGTTCTTATTCATTGTTCTATTAAAATTGGGTATTAATAAAACATAAAAACGTTATATTTTTTCTTATAAAAGAACCAATCGATATCGTAAACTAAAGTACGAATATATTTAAACAAATATGTGGATACTTGTTAATAAGGATGTCAATAGGCGGGTCGAATCAGGGATTGGGTGGTCCAACCCTATATATTTTTTAAAGCAAATAAAAAAATGACATCATTTTTGGCGTTCCAGTCAAGCCACCAACCTGGTCGAGCTGGTCCGTATGCAACCCGACCTTGGCTCGTAGCTTGGTAGAGTCAAACAATTTTACCCTATGACCCGCCCATGGCCCGATCAACCGACCCAAAATCAGGCCTAGTAGGGTCAAAATTGACATGCCTACTTGTTAAAGAACAAGTTCAATGAACTGACCTTGTATAAAAATTTCATTTAGAACATTACTCGTATGCCTATGAAGATTCTCATTGTGATAATTGTATAAATGATCTTTTAACTTGATATCTCTAACATATCTTATATAAGGATTGTTATGTTTTAATGTTATTCATGACCTATTCTAGTCAATAACGGCTCAGTTGGTGGTCATTGGATATAACATAAACAATATGAATGTAGTTGAGTGATCAATATATGATTCATCATCCTAAAGTGATTAAGGAAAATATTCTATTATTTCCAATTAGTATTGATTTGGAAAATCTTTGACTAGGGTGAGATGATACTTTATAAAATATTTTTACAAAGCCATTAATATAATCAGCTAGTAATAGTGGAGAACCAATATGATTCAGGTCAAAAAGAGTAGACATTAGTTATATACACTATGTATAATCAAAATATTATGTGATGAAATAATTAAATTATACAAAAAAAATCATGCACGAAAAGGTTAGTTAAAACTACTTTAACATTCTTAAATATTTGAATTATTATAATTTGTTGCTAGACACTGACCTTAATTTATGGATGTAAATTATTTAATTACAAAATTAAAGATAAATTAAATGAGCTTAATTTATCTAATCTTAGATATAATTTAGGAATATACTTTATATTTATTATCAATATATTTAGAAACCTAATAAGTCTCATACAAAGAATAAGCTAAAGAGAGAAATTTGTATTTTAATCAAGTTATGAGATATTTAATAAATAAGGATAAATATAAGATATTGAATCTTATTAAATCTAATTGGTACCTAATTCGAATTATATTTTAATTGAAATTAGAATTTTATTTCAATTAAATTACAAAGTCCAAGCCATATTATAAATAAGTTTAAGTTTCAAGGGAGTATAACATTTTTTGCCTAATCATCTCTACAATAATCATATAATTCTCTCAACATATTTTATAAATAATGTTAGATACTAAACACTTATGCAATTACGGTGGTTTGAAATGAGCGAATGTTAAAAATAATTCAAGAGAATTAACAAGAAAATGATCAAGTTTTGAAATATAATACGAATTATAATTGATTTTTATTACATTTTATGCCTTAATCATTTTATAAAATTTAACGAATCTTAACTTTTAAAAAACCAAATGATAAATATTTTATTTATTCAATTACACGCGTAATTGAATTCCACTTCGATTTCCTAACCCTAGGTGCTCATATATGTGACCTTGTCCTTAATATTATAGCGAAGTTGAACATTGAAGATGATAAAATAACTTTGAATAACAGTTCAGACATTAATAAAAAAAGTTTGCAAACATCCAAAGGTGTGTTCTTTCTCTTACCAATCCAACTTCTCCCGATGTTTCATCCACATCTAAAACAATATTTACCTAGATTTTCAAACATTTCCTCGGAAAAGATAACGATAATCTCCAGGAAGTACTAAGCATGGACAAAATAGACCAGACTTGAAATTGTTTGGAAAGATCCTTTCTCTGCTATTTAAGAGTAACGCTTTGTATTAGCGAAATTTTGATGGATATTATTGATAAAGCAAACACACCCAAAAGGGGGTGAATTGTGTATGACTTGAAAATTTTTGCAACTTACTACCAATTTGTATAAACGATAGGAGCCTGCTAAAATTTTAAATGAAAAGAGCCTACAAAAATTAAAAATAAAGGAATCTCTTGCAAATTAAAAAAAACAATAACTATAACGCAAAAATTTAAATATTAAGAAAAGAAAGAGAAAGGAACAAACATTTTATACTAGTTTGACTTATAACCAAGCCTATGTCCAGTCTTCAAGTATCCAACTTAATTATTTTACTGATAATCTCCAAGAAGTAATTTGACGAGCCTCTCCAAACTCACAAGTACATCCTTTTCAAGGTTCTTTGGCCTTTTACACTAGTAGTATTTAATAAGTCTCTTCAAGCTCTCAACAAATAAAAATAGGTTTTACTCAATATGAGCTTCAATGAATATTGATCTCTCTCTTGATATAGTGTTTTCACTTTCAAAAGCAGAAAGGATATAAAGTGTAACTTTTCGAGAGTAAGTGTTGATGCTACTGATGTGTTTCTGAAATTTGGTGTATTTTCAATTGCAGTAGCTCTCCTTTAAATAAGAATCCCCTCCAACTAGCCCTTGCTTTAATTATAACATAGATTAATTGACTGAATCGACTTTGAATATATTAAAGCATCTTCTTCACAATCTTTTACAAAATCTTCAAATATTTGCTTGTTAGGATAATCTTTTGACTGTGTCTTAAGATCAACTATCGAACTAGGAGAACAGAAGGATCCTTCGACCGTACAGAAAAGATAGTAACTTATTCATTCCAAATTTTATGGAACAATTTTTGATTATGTGAATAAGGTTGTTAAGATGGTTCCTACAAATTAGGGATTATTAAATGCTTATCTTTTTATTTTAAACGAATACCCAACTTTAATAATATTTTTATCTTTTCTAAAATAATCCAAATAAATTAGAATTTTGAAATGCAACTAACTTTGAAATATGATTAATTGTTATCATCAAAATCATTAATTTAAAAGCCTTAAGCTATCTCCCTTTTTGATGATGACAAGCAATAACAGATATATTTTTCAAAAGATTCAAGTAACAGTAATTGTACTTATGTATGGAAGTCCTTACTCTTTATATGGAAGTCCTTACTATCAACCATAATTAGAATGAGCCTTTTGCTGAAACTTAGCATATGTATGAAGCATCTATCATCACATATTAGGCGTGTTTCAAAAACATAAGAGCATTTCAACAATTAACAAAGTATATTATTTCAAAAAATTTCAGCATTTCAACAGCATAGTCAAGTTCATCAACCAATCAACATATTCATCAATAGAAGTAAAAATTTAGCAATATTAAAGCAAAAATTAAAACAAAAAATATAGCAATATCAATGCAAAGATATAAAAAATATCAAAGTAAAAATATATATCTCTCCTACTCTCTCCCTTTGTCCTTATCAAAAAGAAGAGGAAGCAATTGAACAAAGAAAGCAGAATAACCATGCAATTAGCAAAGTGCACAAATATTCAAATGCAAGAATCATTCACAGAAGTTATTCAAAGAAATTGTTAAAGAAATTATATTCTTTATCAAAAATATTCCTTAAGGAACTTAATAAGGGTTCAAAGAAGAAGCTACACATCATTCAGTTGATCCTGCATTCTGTTTATTTGGCCACTCATCTGATTCTGATTAAGTTGGTTGTCCCTCAGTTGTTATTGAAGGACCCTGTTGTTTGCATCTTGAGGAGTGGCAGGAGCATGTTTCTCTAGAGCAGAACCCAAGACATTTGCTACCCTTTCAGTCTTCTTCTCCACCCACACATTATCTTTCAACTTATACCCAAATTGAAATGGAATTGATGAATGGTCCTTACCAGGCTCGTACCATTCCAAATTATCAAATGACACATCATAATAGGCTAGTATCTTAGTAAGCAGCATCCCATATGGCAAGCACCTAGTAATGTTCTTATAACTGCCCTTGTCCAACATAAACGCATAATCATAGCTGGCAGGTACCTTTCAATAAATTGTAGACAATATATTTGTCCAACAAACTACATCGTTCAACCAAATTACTTATTGGAAAAATTGAAGTTGCAGGTAGTGATGTAAGGCATTGTAGTTGTAAATCCACAGTTTACACCAAGGTCTGCCATCTTTTGTATTTTCGGTGTGAAGACAGATAAATTCCACAATTTCTCCCAAATTTAGATCAGTCACATCCCATTTATGACAAGGGAAATTAATTCTGGCTATGGGAGTTATATCCAGCAAATTTCCCATAATTTCCTTAGTAATCAAAATTTCACATTCACACACCCATGATATAATTGCCAATTTTCCATCTATAACTTCCTTTTTCATATGTGTATACAATGCACGAACCAACTTATCACAGACAATCTCATTCAAATTTAAGAAATTATGTCATCCAACAGTAAGAAGGTAAGGGAAAATAGGAATACCAATGTCATCAAACAACATATGAGGTAGAATGCAGCCAGCAATCACATTTATTTTCTCGTAGCGCATTTTGTATCTTACTCCGACATCCATCGATTGAAACATTTTTGGAGGTGTTGAAGACTCTCCTTTCTTTTAGACAGAAATCTTCCTTTTCTTGGATCTTTTGGCCTTAGGAATTTCTTCAAAGAGAGATTCCTCTCGAATGATACGATCCTCTTCCCTTTATTCAAGCATTGGTGCCTTGCCTTTTCTAATTTCTTCTCTTTCTTTTTAAAGATGCTTCTGGTTGCATTGGTTTATTGTCAGGGCTCTTTCTTTTTCAACTACAGTCTCTTTCACAACCTGCACTATACTTCCTTTGTTCGTGGCCTTCTAATAAAACAAATTGGTTCTTCTTCTGAATCATCATCAAAGATGATCTACCGTTCTTCAAACAGAAACGAAATAATGGGTCTAGGTCGAGGTGTTGATGATGGTCTAGGTTAAGAGATTATAGGAGTGGAAGCAGGCATATAATTTGGTGGTGGTGAAGGTGAAGGTGAAGACGAAGGCGATGGTGAAGGAGTAAACAAAGGAAACGGGGGTCTTAAAACTGGAGAAGGAGAGAGAAATCTTACCTTTCTCGTAACTCCCCCTTACTAGAAATTTTTGCAACATGAGGAGGCTCTTCTTCACTAGATTCTTCTTCTTCTTCTTCTTCTAACGAGCTAGGGTTTGTGTTGTCAGAAACAAAACTTTCTTCATCAGACTCAAAATCATATTTTCGTCTAGTCTTTAATTCATGGTGTTCATTGGATGAATCGGAAGTTGATTCTTCCAGTGGTGATGATGAATGAATAATTTTCTTTTTTCTCCCACAAGCTTTGTCTTTTGTTTCGATTGCTCTAAAAATTGGGGCTTTTTCACATAAGAGACAATAATGGGTTCAACATAGTTTTTTGGTATTTCTGGAGTAGGTGACCTAGAAGGTTCAGAAACAAAAGCTTCAGAAGCTTGTTCATGGCGTAGGGTTTCACCATGGCTAGTAGTGGGTTTCAATAATTTCTTTTGTCCCTTCGATTTTGTTATTGCCATTTTCAAAATTAAAGGATGATGGAAATTTCTGAAGAGATTTAAGAAAGAATGAGTTTGATTGCAGTGAGATATAATAAGCTTCAAGGGACGACAAAGATAAAATGTAGGAGGAACTGTTTCAAAGTATGTTAAATGGTTTTTAAAAGTGGGTTTTGTGTGAAGATGAAAGAGCTCACCGCTCTTAGGGATATGATCGTTTCCGTATCTTCTGCCAGTCTGATAGTACTGCACGCATGTTTTTAAAAACTGAAACAACATCATTTAGTAACTGCAATCTCTGAATAAAGTTACTTTTCCCCTTTTAAATTGATAGGAGCCTTCTAAATAACACATTTGAAAGAGCCTGTTATATCTGTAAAAGGAAGTAGCATAAAACCTTCGAACAGAGTTAGATGTCTGATAATCTGCACATACACAACTTTTTTCTTAGCAAACAAAATCTATCTTCTGAAAGTGGCTTAGTAGAGATGTCAGCTACTTGATTTTTAGTATTAACATGCAATAATTCAATAGTTCCTTCTAAAACATGATCTCTAAGAAAATGATGTTTAACTTCTATATGCTTAGCTTAGAATGATGCATTGGATTTTTAGATAAATTAATTGCACTTATGCTATCACACAATATTGGAATATGACTAAAGTTTAAAGAAAAATCTTGGAGTTGATGTTTCATCCACAAAATTTGAGCAGAACAACTAGTGGATGCTATATATTCTGCTTCAGTTGTGGAAAGTACTATGCAATTTTGTTTCTTGCAGGACCAAGAGACTAAAAATCTACCAAGGAATTGATAGTAGGCACTTGTACTTTTCCTGTCAACTTTATCATTTGCATAATCTGCATCATAGTAGCCAAGCATGTTATATGAATATGTTTTTAGATACCATAGTCCAAAATCCATGGTTCTAAAAAGAAAACGAAAAATCCTCTTGACTACTTAAAGATGACTTTCTTTAGGATTTGATTGAAACTGTGCACAAAGATATACATTAAGCATAATATCTGGTCGTAAGCTTGTGAGATATAGAAGTGAACTAATCATTTCTCTATATTTTGTTTCATCAGTAGCCTTACCTGCTTCATCCTTATCAAGCTTAGTTCCAGTATACATTGGAGTTCCCATTAGTTTGGCATTTTCAAAATGATATTTTTTATAAGTTCCTTTGTGTACTTGTTTTAATTAATGAAGATTTCTTTTTCTATTTGCTTTATTTATATCCTAAGAAAGAAGGATAGTTCACCTATCATACTCATTTCAAACTCCCTTTGCTTTAAGATAGAGAATTCTTTACAGAAAGATGATTAGTAACATCAAATATTATGTCATCAACATATATTTGAACTATAAGTAAATCATTTTCCTTTTTCTTGATAAATAAGGTTTTATTTACCTTTTCTTTTTCTAAGTTATTTTCAAGTAAGAAATTACTTGACATGTCATACCATGCTTAAGGACCCTGCTTTACACCATACAAAAATTTTGTTAATTTCATCACATAATCTGGATGGTCTGCAATCTCAATTCCTAGAGGTTGCTTAACAAACACTTCTTCATTAATATAACCATTTAAGAAAGCACTTTTAACATCCATTTGGAATAATTTAAAATTTCTATAACAGGCAAAAGTAAGTAAAATTATGATAAACTCCAGTCTAGCAAGAGAAGCATAAGTCTCATTAAAATCAATACCTTTCTTTTGGTTATAGCCTTGAGTTACAAGTCTAGCTTTATTTCTTACCACCTTACCATTTTCGCCAAGTTTGTTTCTAAATACCCAACGAGTTCCAATAACTGACTTGTTTTATGAATAAGGTACCAGATTCCAAACGTTGTTCTTTTCAAACTTGTTTAGTTCATCTTTCATAACTGAAGTCCAGTTTTCATCAGCAAATGCCTCTTTAATAACGTTTGGTTCTAGTTGTGAAACAAAGGCAACATAATTGTTTTTAAAGGATGCTTTTGTTCTTAAGCCTTCTGAAGGGGCTCCTAGAATATACTGAAGTGTATTAAAACCTCTCCATTCTCTTGGTGTCCTTTTGCTATGAGTATCTGGTGTCCTTTGCAATATAGGAGCTTGTTGAGGTGTGCTTAGAGAAGGAGTTGTCTCTGTTCTAGCTTCAGAAGGACCTTATTGATCTTGTGAATCTGAAGGCACTACTGGTGCAATTTGAATTTGTGGCATATCTTTAGGAACCAAAAGATGCTCTTTATCATCTGAATCAGTAGCTATTTTTGAGGGTATAGCTTCATCAAATACTAAATGTATTGATTATTTTATCCTCTTAGTTCTTTTGTTATAGACTCTAAATCCTTTGCTAACATGTTATATCCCAAAAATATAGCTTCATCAAACCTTGCATCAAATTTGCCAAGGTTGTCCTTAACAATATTCAACATAAAATATTTGTAGCCAAAAGCTCGAAAGTAGACAACATTTGGCTTTCTTCTTTTTCACAGCTTACAGGGGGTCCTTTTGAGAATAGGCCTTATAAAACACCTGTTTAGAATGTAACAGGTCATAGACACAGCTTTTTCCCAGAAGCTATGAGGTAGACCACTTTCACATAGCATGGTTTTGTCCATATCAACAAGAGTCTTGTTCTTTCTCTCAACAACTTCATTTTACAATGGAGTCCTTGGACATGAGAAAATATGAGTGATAACATTATCATCACAAAAATATTCAAATTTTATATTATCAAATTCTCATTTATGATCACTCCAAATTGAAGTAATGCAGTACCCTTTCTCAATTTAATTTTTTCTGCAAAAACTCTCAAACACTTCAAAAGCATCATCCTTATTTACTAGAAAATAAACCCAAGTAAATCTTGAATAATCATCGATCATAACAAAAACATAATGTTTACCACTAAAACTTTGAGTTCTAGCAGAACCAACAAATCCATATGTTTAAGCTAAAGTGGTTGGTTAGTAGATACAACATTCTTGGGTGGAAAACTACTTCTAACTTGTTTTCCTGTTAAGTATGCTTCACAAATTTGATTATTCTCAAAGTTTAAATTTGATAACTTCTTACTAACTTATTTTTTGATAGTTTTGATAAAATGCTCTTGGTAGCATATCCAAATCTTCCATGCCAGATTAATGAGTCCTTTTCTAGGGAAGCAAAACACTTAACTTCTTGAGAAGACATGTCTTCCAATTGAGCACAATATATATTATGATTTCTAGAACCAACAAACATAATATTATTGTTGTTATTATCGATTATTTCGTAATGAGATGTATAAAATGTGACTCTATATCCTTTATCATATAACTGACTTACACTTAACAGGATATGTTTCAAACCAACAACATAGAGAACATTGTCAGTAGAAGTAGAGTCTGAGGCACCAATTTTACCAACTCCAGTGATCTTTTCTTTGTTTTTATTTTAAAAAAATAACACTACCTCCATCTTTACTCTTAATATAGTTGAAGTATGATATTTCACCTGTCATGTGTCTTGAACAACCACTATAAACTATCCATTGATTTTCTCTTAGCACTGTTTTGAAGCATATCTACATAATGTATTATCTCAATCCAGGTACCTAAACTTTTATGGGTCCTTTCAGAATAGTAGTATATATCTCAGATAATGTCTTCATTCTACGAATACTATAAGAGTGACTAATATGTCCATGTTTATCGCAATAAAAGCATAAAACAGATGAATAAAAGTTACTATCATTTTTTTCATGCAACAAGTTACTGCCTTTTTTATTATAGTTACTGTTGTTTCTAAGATAGAAATTCTTGTACAACTTAATACTATTATCTTCATCGTATCCTATTCCTACCTTATCAAAGACACCTTTACCATTACCAAGTTGTGACATCCTGTTGTCATACTAAAGGCTAGAACCCTAGATTTCTGTAAATGAGAAATAGCAATGAGATTTTAGAAAAATGCATTTCATGCTTATGCATAATGTTAGGATACACACATGTGAATTTGATTATTGCATACATTACAATGAATTGTTCATGCACTCATTTGACATTTTTTGGGTATAAATGATTGTTTTAATGCAACTATAATGTGAATTATGGATCATGTGTCTTAAAATTTTAGTTAGAATGTATAAGTAGTGAATTAGAATATTTGGTGAAATATGAGAATTTTCTAGAAATTAAGGATATTTTTAAACTAAGACAAATGCCAAATGGCAGAACAATTGATGAATAGTAGTAGAAATAAGAGTCAAATGACAGTGCAAAATTTTTATAAATGACATTGGGATTTAATGACAACTATCATTGAAAATTGGGAGAAAACTAGGTTGAAAATTGGAGACAAATGGACTAGTTAAATAAAAGACTAAGAAGAGACCATATGAAAGTGACATGTGGCAAGTGACAAGTGTCACTTGCCACACCTTACGCCATAACCCACGAAATTGTTCAAAGTGAAAGACCATCTCATTTTTAATTATCTTTCACTTTATTCAATTGCTTTCAGCTCTTCTAATTTTCTCTCTCATCTTCTTCAATCTTCTTCATCTACGACATTCACTCTCACCCCATCAACGTCGAAGCTTTCTCTCACCTCCATTTTTTACTATCATTTTTGCTATCTTCTTCATATTTGTCACTAAAGACCTAGCCCTACTACCTTTGGAATGATGAAGACCGTATGAAGCCATGGAAAGCTAAGGTTTCATGGTGATTGAAGAAGCTTGGAGTTTAATCAAGTAAGTTGAACTCTATTCTTCATGGCTTTGTTAAATGAAGCATATTTGATGATAGTTAGAGGTTAAATGTTCATAAAATGAGGATAGGTACATGATAAAACGTGAATGAGTAATGTGGTGGATTAATTTCTTTCTTTGGTGTTTTGATGGGTAATAGATTATAGAATGACATAATGTTGGATTAATTGAGTAAATGGTGTTTAAAGTATGCTGGAAAAATGTTACAGCTATTTCACTGATTATGCATCTGTAATTTAGCCATAACATGTTCTGTAGATATCCAAATGAGGTCATTTTTGATTTGGATTAAATTAGAGACATATGGCTACATTTTTCATGAAGACATCAAATTCAAATTTTGTTTATAAAAGTTTCAAATTTTGACTTGAAGTTATATACTAGGTGTAGCAAATTGATAGATGAATACATGTGTTTGTGTTTTGTTTTGAGAGTATGAAAACCATGAGTGATGAGTTGTTATGTAGATGTTATGAGTTGTGAATTAAGGGTATAAGGAAAGTGAAAGTTATTTTAACCAAGATGTTGAGTTATGCTCTTGAAATGAGATGAATTAAGGTGATAGTTAGAAGTGAAATGAAAGTGGAAATGAAGTTGAATATGTGCAGAAAGTTGATGATGAATATATATATGTATATATTCTGTTTTTAGTGTTCATGATCAATTATAGACTATAATTTATTTATGGATGATACTGAGTTGAAATGGAGTTAGAATAATGGGGAAATGATAAGTAATTGAACTTGAAATGATAGACCAAGCATAAGTTGTTGAATGTAGTAAGTAAAGAGTTAGGAATCTGGAAAATGCAATTAGATATGCTTTGGGGTAAGAGGCATAGCTTTTTATGTAGATGTTGGATTGGGGTCATTTAAGTATGCTCTCGAAGAGGACTTCGAGTTCTACAACTTCTATGAGGACCCCAAGAAGAGATTTTGATGTCTAAAGGGTTAAAAATTCAAATTTCTGTAAGTGACCCGTGAAAGTCCGCTCAGCAGACATTCACTGGTCATTTGGTCTTAATTAAGGCTTAAATGGAGCTTAAATTGAACCTAAAATAATGCTTTGATTAAGTGACTAATGTGTGATATGTATGAAGTGATAATTAGGGTTATAACTTAGTGAATAAATTGATGATATCAAAGTGCCAAAGGCATAAGCATAATGTGAATGAAGATGTTCATATGATTGTAGTAATAATTCAAAGGAGTTAAGTAATATGTATTAAGTAAAAGTGAATAAGAATTGAGTATTATGAGAGCATATAATGTTAGAAAGGAAATGACGAGAAATTGGTTTATGATAACCAAGTGTTCTTGAGGTGTAAGCCCAAGGATAAGCTAGACACATACAAAGGATAAGGATTGAATGGTGAACTTAGAATGATCATGTACAAATAAAGTATAAACCTAAGTTCAATTAAACATATATGAATTATAGAATGAGAATGAGCATAAGATGTGAATTTAGATAATATACCTGAGATTGTCATTGAGTGTTGGGACCCGATCTCAGGAACCGGATCCCAACTGGAAAACGTTAACGAAACACGCAAAACAAGAATAGCGAAGGATCGCTAATCGGAATACAAATTGAATCGAATCGGAAAACGAATGTCTTATCGCAATTGAAGCGAAATGAAACGAAAGCAAATTGAATTCGGAATCCAACTGGAACAAATTTCCGACATCCGCTTACAAATATCTTAGAAAAGCATATGGCGACGCGTTGGAAACCTTAAGACTAATCTGAAAATTTCCGATATAAATTTTTTTTTTCATTCTTATCCATTCCTTCCTCTTTATACGAACCCATTTCTAAAATTCATTTTAATATTTCTAATTTTCATCAAAAGTTCGGGGTCCAACATGTTAAGTTTGTGTTTAAATGTTTTAAGGTGAATATGCATATTGATTACAATATTGCACTTATTCTTTCATTTTATGACATTTGTTTGGATGCACTTATAATTAAATTTATTTAAATTGGTAATCATCATTGGTATCCATTCATGGGAGTGATTGACTAAGAAGAAATGATGTGGGTCAAATATATCAAAAATGTTTATTAAATAAATTTTCTAGCTTGTTTTGAAAAAAAAGGGTTAAGAATAGAGCTAGTAACCAGTTATGAGTTGTGATATAACTGAGTAATTAGGGGCATTCTTAATAAAATGTTTGTCTTTGTGTTAAAAGGCTAGAATGACAATCCAACCAAGCTTGATAAAACATAACCTAGTTGAGTAATAAAGAGACATTCATGACTAGGTGCTTGCTTTTGCGTCAAAAGACTAGGTTATCATTAAATAAAATCTAAAAATATGATATTTTCAATAAAAGTGAACCTATTGATTTTCTTGTTAAATGTCAAAAAAAATTCTATGAGCAAGGATTTAGTGATGGCCTACCTCTTTAATTGATATATAATAATGAGTGCATGCTTCCAAGTGCCATAGATGTATGAATAAGTCTTAATATTTTGGTTCATATATGTATTTAAATCAAAGCACCTAACATGAATAGAATAAGTTAGTATGCTGGAACTTTTTAAGTGATTTATGTTTATGGCTAAGTTAATTTCATGAACTTTGATGCCAATTTTCCATTATTACATTGTTGTATGATTATGTGTTTATGTTTGTGTTTTTTTTTTTTTTGCTTGGGCACAAGTAAAGATTTAAGTATGGTGAAGTTGATAGGTGTGAGTTATAGTGTCCTTTATAGGTGTTAGAATGTGTTTTCTACCCCCAAGCCCCATGTATCAGCAAGATTCATAATAGGTGTTGTTATTGTAGAGTATGTTTTCTATGAATTAAATTATGCGTTTAGTGTTGTCTTATATGATGATCAATTGTTTAGGAGATGGATTTATGTTCTTATTAGTGTTTTGTTTATTTGATTATTATTTAAGGAAAGAATTTGATCTTAATTGTATGTTTCAATGGTTGTTTGATATGTTTGATGATGAGTGGAGACCAGAAAAATTGAAGATGAAGAAATACCTAAAAATAAGATCTAGCATGATAATACATGAACTAATAGTAAGTAGTGAGCTTTTTGGCATGATCGTGCATGTAATGCCCAATTGTGATAGAGAGCTGGAGAAAGGCTATACTCATGCACGGTTATGCAAGGAGCTTTTCTAGTTTATGAGGTTTTTATCCTTTTGATGATTAGGTGCTATTTTTATAACAAAAACATATGGAGAAACCCTAAAAAAACATTAGAAGGCTTAATAGTATAAGAAGGAAGAGAAAAATACCAAAAGGCAATTAGAAAACATAAAAAGGAGGAGTTCAAAAGGAGCAAAATTTAAAGAACAAAAGCTACAGAATTCCAACTCAAGGCAAAGAAGAGAAGACATCCAGATTCAATTCTCTACTCTTTTCTTTTGTTTCCTTGTTATTGAAAGTTGATGATGACTCAATTAGCATATATAATTACATATGGATTATTAAATTCCTTTTAGGAATTACTCTTGATTTATTTGCTAAACTTTACATTCTTGATTTAATGAAATATACTTATGATGTTTATTGCTTTATATTCAATTTGAATCAAAAGATTAGATTGGAATTTTTTTTATGTTGCATAGTAAGAATTGGTACCTCAATAGACCTATAAACATCAATTTAATAGGTAATCAAAGAGAGATCTTAATTGTTTATTAGTTATCCATAAGATTGCTTCAAATCAAATTGCATAGTTAAGAAAAGTTTTGATAGATCAAGACAATTCAATTTCTATCTATTTTATTTATGATTACTTGATTAGATCTCGAGAGAGGCTAACCATAATTATGAGATATCTAGGATCAAGTGGCATTAAATCAAGAAGGTAAAGTGAAAACAAATAAGGATATAAGTAAATCTTAGTTTTCATTATTGATCAATCAACCAATTCATTGTTGCTTATTTCATTTTTTAATTATCAATTCTTTATTTTTAGTTTAATTTT
>JANIHZ010000208.1:58334715-58348422 GCA_027478365.1 Erythroxylum rufum | reverse complement strand
ACTTTTCTCACCAATTTCTTTCATTTAAAATTCATTTTAATATTTCTAATTTTCATCAAAAGTTCGGGGTCCAACATTGAGCATGCATTATACACAACACATATACATATGTATATGATTAAGTATTCATAAGATTATGCAATTAATAATATGTGTGCAATATGTGTATTGCATAATGATGATACAGGATAGAATGTCTGCATCAAGACGTTTCTGGATCATGGAAGCTAATGCTAATCTGGAGCGTACTATGAGTCAAACTAGATAGTCTTACTTTAAATGATTATGTTTAGATTCTGTATTAAATGATTATGTGAATGTGATTGTACTGATTCCGGACATTGAATGTCTGAGGCGTTTGATGCATGAATATCATATTAGAAGTACTCTTTGTAAGTGAATTTAATGAAATAAGTGATACTCAACTTGATTGTTGAATGTCGGACCAAGTTCTGAAGAAAAATGTGAATGTGCATATGAATAAAATAAGTAATTCTCAACGTATATGTTGAATGCCAGAACAAGGTCTGATGGAAAATGTGAACGAGAATGCGATAGTGAATATGGTTGTATAATATGGACCACTTTTGATTGATTGAATATATGTGATGCATTTCATTACATGAATGTATGAAACATAAAAGTTGTTGTGACTGGAGTAGCCATCGAAAAAGAGCTTAAAGCTTAGAAAGTAAGAAAGAGCTTAAAGCTCATAATGTGATGAGAGCCTCTGGCTCAGTTGTGAATGCACTTGGTATCCACTAAGGGATATGGGACATTATCTGATATAAGCTCAGTATCCATAAGGGATATGATCTAGTAAAAAGACACTCAGTCATAACAAAGTAATAAATGAAAGTGAGTCTCATGTATATTGCATTTATAATTGATATATATGTTTTAAATGATCTGTTTGACAGCTCTGAATGTGATATGTAAAGTAAGTGTTATGTGATGTTACATGATAAATGAAGTGATGTGAATTATGTGAAAATATGATGTGATGTATTATATGATTTGAGTGAATCATCGAGGATGGTTAACTCACTGAGTTCGCAACACTTACCAAAATTGCAACGTGACTTTTCAAGTTCAAAGGAGATATTCAGTTAGGCTAATTGGAGTGTAGCCACTGAAATCATATATAGGCTAAGGGTCGGGATCAGTTTGCACCTGCATATTCTTCAATGATTTTAGTTTTTGAATTATATTTCCGCAAATGTTATACAATGTATGTGAGTAAATTGTAAAGTGTAATAACATTTGTGACGAGTGATGTTTGTAAATGAAATGGGCCCAAGTGACTACCGAAATTTTGATGATATGTATAATGAGTGTAGTAACACTTGTGAATGAAAATGTTTACGAAAAAACGTGGGCCTGATTTGTTTATTGATTTTCCATATATATGTGCATTGTTTTGACAAATTTGTAATGAGCTTCAATTGGTTGACTGTTCTAGCATGCCACCATTGCGAGGTACGTACTCGGATATCACTCAGGATGTCAGGTACGTGACCTATGAGAGTGGGGTGCTACACAAGTAATGTATCAAGATTATTCTTTCCATCAACAAAATTAGCAAGATCCTTTTCCAAATATATACTTTTTTTAGAAAATTTCTCATTCTCAACTTCTAGTACAACAACATTTTCTTTTAATTGTTTTGCTTTTCTATAATCATTCTCAAGCAATGCTTTTTCTAACTGAGTCAGTTTTTCTTCCAAAAATTTAAACATTTTCAAAAGATATATTCTTAGACAACAGGTTGTGATGGTGTTGTTGAATCGTTCAAAAGATTCGTCTATAGTTTCTCCTATTTCATGCTAATAGTTTCATATTGATGTACTAAAAGACTGATCCTATGTTTCTTTAGCTCATTTGTTCCTTCAAAGATAACCTGAAGTTTGTCCCATATTTCCTTTATTGTAGAATCGTATAATATCTTTTCATATTCTTCTAGGGAGAGTGCACAAATAAGATGATGTCTTGCTATTGCATTCAACTGTGTATTTCTTCTATCAGCATCAATCCATAATTCTACATCGTCAGTAACAGGAGATGTAACTCTCATTTTAATAGCTTGCCAAACTTCAATATCCACATATGGAGATAAATTGACATTCTTTTCTTCCAATAGGAATAGTTGTTTCTATTAAAATAAGTAGGCTTTATGACAAATTGTCCTTCAAGACTTCTTAAGTTATTTTTCATGATGTATTGCATGCTGCAAAACACAATAAATGTAAAACCTCACTCTGATACTAAATGATAAAGCAAACACACGCAAGAGGGGGTAAATTGTGTGTGACTTGAAGTTTTTTTTCAAGTTACTACCAATTCTTATAAACGATAGGAGCCTGTTAAACTTTTAAATGAAAGGAGCCTATGAAAATTTAAAATAAAAGGAACCTCTTACAAATTGAAAACAACAATAACTATAACGCATAAATTTAAAGATTAAGGAAAGAGAGAGAAAGACACAATCAATTTATACTAGTTCGACTTATAACAAAGCCTATGTCCAGTTCTCAAGTATCCAACTTGAGTATTTTACTAATAATCTCCAAGTAGTAATTTGACGAGCATCTCCAAGCTCACAAATACATCTTTTTTAAGGTTCTTCTGTAACACCCCATATTAGGGGTTAGAAAATTAAGGAATTCCAGTACATCGTTTGCTTTGCATCATTGCATATTCGTTGATACGTGCATATGAATTTTTGACATATACAAATAATTGTACATGCATGCATGACATTTTTCCGGGTATACAACTTATAGATGTGACAAATGTCTCACATGCATGGTGACATGTGGAGAGGTGTTATACTTGCATGTGGGTATGTTTAAGCTAAAACAGAAATTACTGTAGCTATTGTTGTTTTCTCCACCCTTGTTCTTCACCGTATACATCAACACGCAAATTCTTTTTGTTCATTCGTCTCATCACTGTGTTTGATTTTGACATAAACTAAATTATGTTCTGATTCTGAAGGGTTTATACCCTCTTGTGTTATGCAGTTTTGTTATTTATAAAAATCTGTTCTGAAATGCATTATGTCCGACTTATTGTTAAAGAAATCTTTGAATGCATGTTGAAGTTGTTACATGATTCAGTGTGACAAGTTGTCAGTTTATGTATAGATTAGTCATTACTTACTAAGCTATATGCTTAGCACGGTAGATTTTCCCTGTGTAGGTTCATAGAGAAAGACTTAATGAATGAGATAAGTCAACCGTATTGGCCAAAGGAGTCTGAGTTTTGTATTGCTCAAAATTGTATTTTGTTGAGTTTGTTTTGGGCATGTACATAACTTTGGATTTTTGTTTGAAGGTTTGTAATAACCTTAATTCAGGCTGGCTTATGAAATTATGATATGTATTGTATGTTTGTATGAGATTCTGAAAAAGTATGTGTAAAATATTTCGCATGTTTTGGAAATGTTTATTTTTTTAAATGCTATGCTTCCGCGAAATGTTTTAGTTAGTTTGTACTGTCTTGTGTGGCATCCATATATTCTCCCGGGGGGTATTAGGGTGCTACATCTTCAACCTTCCACACTAGTAGTATTTAATAAGCCTGTTCAAGCTCTCAATAAGTGAAGCATAAGATTTGCTCAATATGAGCTTCAATGAATATTGATCTCTCTCTTGATAGAGTGCTTTCACTTTCAAAAGCACAAAGGGTATAAAGTGTAACTTTTCGAGAGTAAGTGTTAATGCTACTGATGTGTTTATGAAATCTAATGTATTTTTGAATGCAATAGTTGTCCCTTAAATAAGAATTCCCTCCAACGAGCCCTTGCTTTAATTGAAACATGGATTAACTGACTGAATTGGCTTTGAATCTATTAAAACATCTTCTTAACTATCTTTGACAAAATCTTCAAATATCTTATTGTTGGGATAATCTTTTGACTGTGTCTTGAGATCGATTATTGAATTAGGCGAACAGAAGGATCCTTCGACCATACAAAAAAGATAATAACTTAACCAGATTTTGTGGAACATTATGTTAATGAGGTTGTTAAGATGGTTTCTGCAAAATAAGGACTATTAAATGCTTATCTTTTTATTTTAAATAAATACCCAACTTTTATAATATCGTTATCTTTTATGAAATAATCCAAATATATTTGAATTTTGAAATGTAACTAACTTTGAAATATTATTGATTGCTATCATCAAAATCATTAATTTAAAAGCATTGAGCTAATAATTGTTGTTGTTATAGTAAATTGTTTAATATGTGTATTGGTGAATAGGCAGACTTATCTTAATTTTTTTTTTATGTAAACTTAAAAAAGTTTAGAATTAAAAAATTCATTCCATCTTAAATAAAAATTACACCTTGACACAATAAATTTTATTTTGACAAAATTTAGTAACAGACTCATATTATAATAAGGAAAATCTATTTACACAACACAAGATCTTTTAAGGATTTATTCTTAAATTTTGTTTAAATAAAAAATAAATAGTAAGTTTAAGATTAATTTATAAATAATAAAATATTAAAGACTTATTTATTAGTAAATTTATATATATTTTTGAAGAGATTTTATTGTATCCCACCGTACGAAGCTTCACCCCAGCAAACATGATCAATTGTAAATAAAATATCAGACGACGTAGCGTTTTGATGTTTAACCCAAAGTTCCAAAAATATCATCTTTCCAATTGTGTTGGCCTTATCCATCCAAATCAACCGTTAGCTCCTCCCCAGAGCAAAAACCCCAACCTCTAAGCCCCTCTCCACTGCCTTCCACGTTTATTCATGTAATCAATTTGTAACATAGGACTTCCATCAAATAGCTTCAATTCTCTGAGACCTCCCACTTATGGAGCTCTCTTCTTCCTTCTCACAGCTCCCGAGACCCTCCGACCTATCGTTTGCATCCTCTTTCTCTCCGTTTCCTCTCCAATTGCAACTCAAAAGCCATTTAGTCCCCAATCATTTCCGGGTTCTCTCTGTCGCCATTGATCCACAGGAGCTACCCCAGAACAGCCCACAGAGACTGCTCAAAGAGCTTCAAGAGCGCAAAAAGATAACCTCTCCCAAGAGAAGATTGCCACCCAAAAGGTTCATACTACGCCCTCCGCTCGACGACAAGAGGCTCACTGACAGGTTTCTTAACAGCCCACAACTGTCGCTCAAACAGTTTCCTCTATTGAGCTCTTGCTTGCCCTCTTCCCGCCTCAACAATGCTGACAAGACTTGGATCGACGAATACTTGCTCGAGGCCAAACAAGCATTAGGGTACCCTCTAGAACCGTCGGAGAGATTGGGGGATGATAATCCTGCGAAACAGTTCGATACGTTGTTGTATATGGCGTTTCAGCATCCGAGCTGTGAGAGGACTAATGCGAGGCACGTGAGGTCTGCGCATTCTAGGCTTTGGTTCTTGGGTCAGTATGTGTTGGAATTGGCGTTGTGCGAGTTTTTCTTGCAGAGGTATCCAAGGGAGTCTCCGGGACCTGTGAGAGAAAGAGTGTTTGGGTTGATTGGTAAGAGGAATTTGCCCAAATGGATTAAAGCTGCCAGTTTGCAGAATTTGATATTCCCTTATGATGATATGGACAAGTTGGTGAGGAAGGATCGTGAACCGATAGTGAAGTGAGTGTGGTTCTGCTTCTCAATTATGTTTTGTCTAACTTTTTTTTTCTAGTTTCGTTCTGAAGTTTGGTAACATGGGTAATTTCTCCTCTTAATTGTGGTTTATGGATCAAGATTGTTTCTCTTAATGTGGTAGTCTTAATATCCTTCCTACCTTGGTGGTCCATTAATTTAGACAAATGAAGAGAGAAAGGATGATGATATCGACCTGGGAAGTGTTATTTTTGGGTTAGTGCTGTCAATGTGAATGATTAATACATATGCATATGGCTGTGCATCTCGATGAAAGATCTGATCTTAATTGAGATTTTTCAGCCGCTTGAAGCATGAGGACACAATGATACTTTCATTTTTACATGAGGATTATATTTCGACGATTGGGGAGCAAAAGAGGAACATACTCATGCTGGGAGCCCTATGTCGTAGTTTATTGTGGTCTGGGTTTAAAATACGAATTTGAACCACTGTATTTAGTGGTGATTTGATAGCCTATTGGGATTTGAGTGCAACCAAAACGAATATTTAACATTGCACCAAGCATCAATAACATGGATAGTATATGGTATAGCTAGGGGATACTAACCTATTCCATATAATGATGCATTGGTAACACAGATCGTTGAAACTGTTATTTTGTCAATTATGTTTCATCCACATGCAAGTGATAATATCATGATGATGTTTAACTGGGAAGAACATGATTTGCTATGAAGTTTATCTATTTGATAAGGTTGACATCAGAAGTGGAGTTGACTAGAAATTTGGAGACCAAGGACTTGTTGGGATGATGTATGTTGAATAAATGATAGTTGCGTTGATTAAGATCCTTAAATTAAATCGGTAGGATGTTGTGCAGAGCCAATACGTGTCAATTTAACTTTTTCTTATGTGCCTAGACAAAGACATAATTCACACCAGAACAGAAGGTATTGATCCCATTTCTGGGACATCTATTAATATTTGAATAGAGTGGCTTGGATTGGGACCCATATGTGTTAATAATACTATGTATCAGCTTCCTAATTCAAACCAAATCATTCCTTTAAATTTGATGATCTCCTCCAGTGGATTCTGAATGCCTGATGTGGTTAATGGATTTCACCTGTTCATAATGGCTTACAATTTATTAGCTTCCTGGTACACTTGATTGTTGTTTTCACTTGTAAGTCGTCATTGCAGTATGTATTACACTGTGCATTAAGTTTTTCTTTTTATGACAGGTCAGTCTTCTGGGCTTTATTTGGGGCAATATATCTATGTTTTGGCATGCCTGAGGTATATCGTGTCCTTTTTGAAGTGTTTGGGATGGACCCAGAAGCTGAGGATTGCCAACCCAAATTGAGGAGACAACTTGAAGATGTAGATTATGTTTCTGTAGAGTTTGAAGGCAATCGACTTAGTTGGCAAGACGTTGCTGCTTATAAGGCAAGCTTTATTTCTTTGTTCACTCTTTTTATCGGATTATTATCACTTATACATTTAAAATAAAGAACATAATAAAGTGTTTTTATGGACATGTTTGTATAAGTTCTTAGTGAGATAGTTGTTGATTCCTTGTTTCCACTTTTAACTGTATATATATTATCTTACCCGCAGATTAGATAAATGAGTCTGTATATGATTTCTGTAATATTCTTTGCATTTTCAGCCTCCAGAAGATGCCCTCTTTGTGCATCCAAGGCTCTTTAGGGCTTGTGTGCCTCCAGGCATGCACCGATTCCGAGGAAATTTATGGGATTTTGACAGCAAACCTCAGGTTATGCAAAGGCTAGGGTACCCTTTAGCAATGACAGATAGAATTCCAGATATCACTGAAGCCAGGAACATCGAACTTGGACTTGGGTTACAGGTACCTCCTTTCTGTGTCCTTGATATGGCATTATATGTGTTTGTATATTCAACTTTTGTATGCTGGGATGCATACTTGCATATATCCATAATTCCATTCATGTTATGTCCTTTGTGGATATATTATCAGTTCTGTTTATGGCTAAAATTCATCTAAGTCCAAAGTACGATTCTGCTGTCCTATAGAGCAGCACTTTTGGTAGACTGGAGTATTGTGTGTGTTAGTAAAGAATAGAAATGGCTGAGCATATAGTGAGCAACTCCTATAACGACCTGGTAGAATGATCCATATAAACTGTATTGCGCGTAATTGAATCCATCAGGTAAGAAGAGAAAGTCCGAGATAGTTAGTTGACCATATTGTTAGGTGTTTAGTTGCAGAAGAATAATTTTTTGGGAATAATAACGACAAAATAGAGGAATAAAAAAAATGAATAGACACACAGCTATTTAGGTGGTTTGGCGTAATGCCTACATCCATGAGCGAGGGAAGAATAAAATTCAGTAATTAACTGAAGAATACAAAATGTGGAGAGTAACACTCAAAACCCCAAAACCCAATTACACTATTTTACTCTCACACTTTCTTCCTTGTTTCTCCTCTGTGAAACTATGCAAATAAATGGGTTTATATAGGTATGGTTTGGCTTCAAACTTTGGTGAGAATAATGCCACGTTTCATTGCCTAATTCCATTCAATTCACTTGATAGACAAGTGAGCCAAGTAATGGTGATTTCTTCCACTAAAAAATGCTTAGATATGGACATGCCACACAAGTCTAAGAAGAAAGAATGGTAAACGTGGTGTCTTTATCATGGGTTTTGAAAAAATTCAAGGCAAACATTAACAAATTTGATACCATTCTTTCTTCTTAGACTTGCGTGGCATGTCTATATCCAACCATTTTTTTTAGTGGAAGAAATCATCATTACTTGGCTCACTTGTCTATCAAGTTAATTGAATGGAATTGGGCAATGAAACGTGACATTATTCTCACCGAATTTTGAAGCCAAACCATACCTATATAAACCCATTTATTTGTATGATTTCACATATGACAAGGAAGAAGGTGAGAGAGTAAAATAGAGTGTAATTGGGTTTTGAGTGTTACTCTCCACATTTTGTATTCTTCAAATTAATTAGTGAATTTTGTTCTTCCCTTGCCTGTGGACATAGGCACTCCACCAAACCACGTAAATAGCTATATGTCTCTTTATTTTTCTATTTTGTTGTTATTATTCCCTAATAAATATTTTTTTGCAACTAAACACCTAACAAGTGGTATCAAAGTTGCTACCATATTTATTTGGGATATGTCATGGCAACGACAGAATTTGATATTGAGAAATTCGGTTGTACTATGAGTTTCACCATGTGGCAAGTCAAGATGCACGCGATCTTGATTCAAAACGATCTGCATCAGGCACTGTTGGGTAAAGATAAATTACCCACTATCATGGATGAGGCAAAGAAGCAGGATATGGATGATAAAGCCCTTGCTACCATTTAGTTATACTTGTCAAACGAAGTCTTACAAAAACTCAAGCTTGTTCCATAGGTCTTTGGCAATCTTCTCCTGCACAACTTATAGAATTTGACCACCAAACTGGTAGCTAAGCACCAACTGTATACACTCAGTATGGCCGAAAGTACACCTATCAAATCTAACATTGACGAATTCTCCACTATTCTAATGGATTTAGAAAATATGGAGATTCCTTATGAAGATGAAAATCAAGCTCTTATGTTGCTTTGCTCACTTCCTTTGTCCTACAAGCACTTTAGAGAGACTTTGATTTATAGTCAGCAAACTCTAAAGTTAAAAGATGTTAAGGCAACTTTGTCTTCAAAGGAACTCATTGATAAGGAGCTTGGAACAAGTAGAAATGGTGGTCCGGCAAAAGGTCTACTCGTTATAGAAAGGTCAATAGATAACGGTTCTTCGAGCAGGCAAAAACCAAGGTCTAGATCCAAATCTAGATATTGGAATCTTGTTTGTAATTGTTGCAAGAAAAAGGGGTACATTAAGTCAGACTGCTATAAATTGAAGAATTAAGAACAAGCAGCAGAATAAAGATCAGAAAAATGAAGAAAAGCCTGTCGAAGCCAGTGTTGTTAAAGAAGGAGCTTATGATGTTCTCTCAGTAAGCTGAGATGGTGCCAAATCTACACAAAGGAGGATTTTGGATTCTGCTTGCATTTTTCATATATGCCACAATAAGGATTTGTTCTCTACCTACAAACCTATTCAAGGTAAAGTTGTTTTGATGGCTAATGACTATCTGTTAGAATTTACAATGGGCCTACGGGCTCACACAAGAAGGAAAGTTAGACCACATACAAGTCTAAATGAGGTTTCATCCTAAAACCAATTGGTGATTGGTGGAGTAGCCTACTAGGCTTATATATTAGTCTTCTTTCCTCTCTTTCTCCAATGTGGGACAAACTCCCACTTTATATTTCAACACACCCCCCTTACGTGTTGGTTAATTTAAAGTCTAATACGTGACATAATTTATTATTTCGAGGTGTTAACGACTAACATAAGAGCAACATTCTCTGATACCATGTTAGAATTTACAATAGGCCTACGGGCCAACACAAGAAAGAAAGTTAGACCACATAAAAGTCTAAGTGAGGTTCCATTCTAAAACTAATTGATGATAGGTGGAGTAGCCCACTAGGCTTATATGTTAGTCTTCTTTCCTCTCTTTCTCTAATGTGGGACAAACTCTCACTTTATATTTCTAACACCCTTGTGAGATTGCTAGAATTGATAGAGTCAAAATCAGAATGCATGATGGTGTGGTGAGAACATTTAGTGAAGTTCGAAATTTTCTTGACTTAAAGAAAAATCTTATTTTTTTAAGTACATTGGAAGATTCTAGTTGTGAATTTACTAGTGGAAATAGGGTTTTGAAAGTTCTTAAAGGTGCTTTTGTGTGATGAAGGGTTTGAGACAAACTGGTAGATTATGCGTGTTGTAAGGATTTGTTGTTACAAATTCAACTGCCATCACTTCATCTACTATGTCAGATTTTGATGTCACTAAATTGTGGCATATGAAGATCAAACACATGAGTCAAAAAGGTCTAGATATTTTAAGCAAGAGGGGTCTTTTAAGTGTTTAGAGTACAACAAAGTTAGATTTCTATGAGCACTGCATTTTCGACAACAGAAAAGAGTCAGCTTCAGTACTGCAGTCAATAAGACTGAAGGTACTCTGGATTATATTCATTCAGATCTCTGGTGGCTTGCTCGTGTTCCTTTTAAAGATGATGCTCGATATATGTTTACCTTCGTTGATGACTGCTCCAAAAAGGTATGGGTGTATTTTTTGAAACACAAGAACAATATGTTTTCTACCTTTTAAGCAGTGGAAGGTTTTGGTGGAAAAGCAAACAAACAAGAAAATAAAACATCTTCGCATTGATAATGAGCTGGAGTTCTGCGACAGTGAATTTAGTAAATTCTGTAAAGATGAAGATATTGATAGACATCTCACAGTTAGAGGGACCCACAACAGAATGATGTAGCCAAGCGTATGATAGAACTCTGTTGGAAAAAGTTTACTGCATGCTATCTAATTCAGGCCTATCAAAAGATTTCTGGGCAGGGGCAGCTTCTACAGCTTGCTACTTGGTGAATCGTTCTCCATCTACAGCTACTGATTGTAAGACTCCTGAAGAATTGTGGTTTAAAAAACTTGCTAACTACTCTGATTTAAGGGTATTTGGTTGCCTAGTTTATGTTCATGTTAATGATGGTAAATTGGAGCTCAAATCTAAAAATGACATTTTCATTGGCTACCCTCATGGTGTAAAGGGATATAAAGCTTGGTTTTCTAATCCTAATACATCCAAAGCTATAATCAGTAGGGATGTTATATTTGATGAGTCTGCTATGCTTCACCCAAACAATCCTAGCTCTTTTGACACTAGTGTGAAAATTTCTGAAAAGCGTACGGAAGTTGAGGTGGAGAATTTGCCTTTAGAAGATGGTATTTTATAGCAAGACCAAGTTCAGTTCTCCTATTGAGATCTCACAAGAGGAGCATTCTATCGCTGCACATAGGCCAAGAAGGGAGAGAAAGTTCATTAATTTTCTGCTCGAGAAGAAAATTTAGGCCAAGATGGAGTTTTGTTAATGTGTGCCTTGGATTTTTTCAAAACCCATGATAAAGACATTTTTTGTCATACGTTTCTTTCTTCTTAGCATTTTTTAATGTTAATGTTGATTTCTTCTTAGACTTGCTTGACATGTCCATATCTAAGCATTTTTTAGTGGAAGAAATCAACATTACTTGGCTCATGTGTTTATCTAATCAACTGAATGGAATTGGGCAATGAAACGTGTCATTATTTTCACCGAAGTTTGAATGCAAACCATACCTGTATAAACCCATTTATTTGCATGGTTTCACAGTGAAAAAACAAGGAAGAAAGTGAGAGACAATATTAGAGTGTAATTGGGTTTAGGGGTTTTGAGTGTGCTCTTCACATTTTGTATTCTTCAAATTAATCAGCAAATTTTATTTGCGGAGGCGTGGCGCCAATCCACATAAATAGCTGTCTCTTTATTTCTTTTATTTTTCTATTTTGTCGTTATTATTTCCAAATAAATATTTTTTTGCAGCTAAACACCTGACACATATAAAATATATAAACTGTATCGCATTTAACAATGTATTTCAGGCACTTAGTTTCTGTTTCATTGATGAAGTGGAATGAATTGGAGTTAGTTTTGAATACCGTTAATTCAAGTTAGATTTTTTTTCTAATCACTATTCAGACTAGTCATTTACCTCAACTGCACGATTCATGTAGTAGATTAACTTTGTCATATGAAGGATTTATCTGTCCACTTCTGCTCTGATGTATTATTTATCTCTCGCACTATGACAGCTTTGTTTCCTGCATCCATCAAAACACAAATTTGAACATCCTCGATTTTGCTACGAGCGACTGGAATATGTTGGCCAAAAGATCCAGGTAAGGTGGTCGTGAACTCTTCTGTAAATGGAGAGGGAAGAATGTTGGAAGCCACGTTTTCCTTAAACTAATGGTTTTCTTGATTGAGGCATATCTCCGACAAATTAAATGATATATGTTGTCATTTGTTTTTAGGATCTTGTAATGGCAGAGAGGCTACTGATGAAGCATCTGGATGCACCCGGAAAGTGGCTACAAGAGAGACACCGTCGACTTCTTATGAACAAATTCTGCGGAAGGTACTTGAGAGAGAAGCATCTCCATGGATTCATAATCTACTCTGAACAGGTTCAAGATGCATTTGAGCACAATCGAAGGTTAAGAAACCCTGCCTCAACATCTGTTCAACAAGCCATCCACGGTCTTTCTTATGCCGTGTATGGTAAGCCTGATGTAAGACGGCTCATGTTTGAGGTTTTCGATTTTGAGCAGACACAACCAAAGCCTGTACGATGATTCCTGCTTACTGTATAACTCTATAATACATTAACTTTTCTTTCATTTGAAAATCTTAAATCAGTTTTTTCTTGTACAGAAAGAAAGAAGGTCTAGAGCGACAAATTGAGATTTCATTCATGTTATTAGAAACTGTGTCGTTATTGTCTCACGCTAGTGTGAGCAAATTAGAATTTCATTCAAATTGTTGTCAACACGAACATGACAGTGTCGTTTTTTCTCGATTAAGTTTAATTTAAGAATTTTAATCTCAAAATAACATAATTTAGTTAAATTTAATTAAGTCTAACGTGAATAAATATTTATAAGTTTTGTCTTATTTTTAAGTTATGTTAGTAACTTTAACCTCGGTTAGAATTTAAAAAATTAAAATTTTAAGTATTTAATTATTAATTTTTAAGATTGAATTATAATTATAAAATTTGGATACTTTTTTTTTAGTGAATTCTAATTAAATTTATGGTGATTGGTGGTTAATGGGATTGTGGAAATAAGATCATCTGTTCAGTTTTACTCTGTCTTATTCTATCTCTTAAAATATTAGCCATTTATTTTTTGGGATCTATACGGATCCCACATAAATAAATGACTGAGATTTATTGAACACAATAAGACACCATAATATTGGACAGAGAATCTGGACTCAGGATTGCGGCGCATGACATAAATCCTTTTTGCTCGTAGAGTGCGCTTGTAGCGCACCAGCCTAACCTGCGCACCACCCCACTCCCACCCCCATCCTCCCAATCCAATACCCAACAATATCAAACTACCCTCCCCGTACCCACTTCG
>JANIHZ010000208.1:58316968-58329551 GCA_027478365.1 Erythroxylum rufum | reverse complement strand
ATTAATATTAGATTGTCATAAAACCGGTTAATGATTAAATAAAATTAAAGAATTTAAAATACAACTCAGATGAATTGTTTTTACCTATTAAAGAATTTAAAATTTAATTAAAAATTATTAAATAATAATTAATTAATTAATTTTAATTTAAAAAATTTTGTTAATTTATAAAAATTGACGTAACAAACTCAAATCGAATAAAAATAATCCGAAAAATTGAAAAAGTTAAAAAAAAATGTGAATAGATTGAATTTTTTAATTCTTAACACGTGTACACTTCACCTCAAAATGAGGGGAAAAAAAAAGTGCTAAACGCACCGTTTTTGTACATGGTTATTCCGGAGAAATAATTACAATTACTTCACCATCTGTGTCTGGGCTCTGTTTCAGTAAAAATAACGAAGTCTCCGATCAAAGCCGAACAAACAATTCGAGATCCAAAACCGTTGCTCGGCGATGGGAGTGGTGGTGGAGAACAGGGTCTGGGAACCAAGTCCTTGGATATACTTGTTCATGTTTCTGGGTTGCTTCTTCTCTATTACACTCTGTTCTCGTCACTCCAAGTCTCTCTGCCCCTTCGATCGTTCCTCTTCTTCGTTTCTTCGTTTTCACCGGAAATTTCTCTTTCTCTTTTCTCTCGCTTCTCTCATGGAAGGTCTCTGGTCCATATTCGGAGAGTTTGAGCTCCTTCATTACGGCTTTACCAAACGACAGATCGTTTCTTCGCTCTGCGTCGGTTACGGAGCTTCTCTCTTCTTCGGTCCACTTTTAGGAATGCTCTCTGATCTTATGTGAGTAAGGAAATAAATCTCCTTCTAGTTCGTTTCAATTTTCCGATTTTGTTTTTTATGCAATGTCAATTGACGGAGAGAGTGCTGGAATTTTTTTGTGGTTTGCAATGATATTGTGGTTTGTGGAAATTTCGAAGGTTCGGATTTCGACGTTGATTTGTTGTTTGCTTCTTGTTTTGTAGAGGACACAAGAAAGTTTGTTTAGTTTTCTGCATTCTACACCTCGTCGTTGGCTTGTGGAAGAAGATTGTATTGCGACCTGGTCCTGGTGTATGGTTAACGAGTGTCTGTTTGTCTCTTTCCATGTCGATTTTTACATTCGGTTTCGAGGGTTGGGTAGTTGTTGAAAATGACAAGGTTTGTATCGCGAAACTCCTGTTTCCTGCTCTTGCAAATTTCCAGCTTTTTGTTGTTATGTTTACCTATGACCTACTTTGCATAAGATTGTGATACTTTACATTAGTGAGCAGTGGTAAAATCTCATGAGTTTCCACTTTTCAGGAAGGACATAGACAAGATGCTTTAAGTGACACATTCTGGTTGATGACTTTAGTCGAGTCTGCAGCATTAATTGGAAGCCAGGTGCTTGCAAATTGGCTGGTAGGGAAAAAATTGGAAAATGGTATCTCATCTTCTTCAACTGCTACAATAATTCTAGCAATAATTGGCATCATATGTTTGAGTAGAGAGTGGAAAGAAGCTCCACAAACTGCATCATCCAAGGATTACAGCGTTTCCTATGCACTTATCTTTAGTGGTAAGGGTCATATCGCATTCCTTGCGGCAACAAGCATTGTGAATGTTAATAAAGGCATAGTGCAACTTTGTTTCAATAACTTCATCCTCATGCCACGTAATATTATTGGAATGGATTTTGATTTGGCGAGCTTTTTTGCTTGCTAGAAAAAAGGATGTGGCTGCTGGGTCTGGCTCATGCTTCCCTTCAGTTCTCAGTTGCAGTCTTTTGGATTTTGTGGGCCCCAACATTGGTGGTATGATCTTTTATCCATTGAAAAAATGCATAGTTAATTAGTGCAAACAATTAAACATTCTCTGACTGATGAGAATTAAATCTGTCTGTTCAGAATGTGGTTTTTGTTTGTCAATTTATCCTAAGTGAGAGATCTTATTCTTTTTCTTAGACAGAAACAAAATTACTGAAAAGGTGACTGTTTCTTTAATGCCTTCTAATTCAAAATGTAGTTTTTCCTCAAAAAAAAAAACCTCAATTAATCTGTCTATGTAGAGAATGTTTAACATTGAAGTTTGAAGAGGGCTTCAGTCATAACCATCTTCAATCATTACTTGTAACATATCGTCATTTATATAGGATAATTCAGGGGTATGGCTCTCTTAGAAACGTTAGATTATTGCTTTTTTTC
Organism: Erythroxylum rufum; assembly: GCA_027478365.1. NCBI lineage: Eukaryota > Viridiplantae > Streptophyta > Magnoliopsida > Malpighiales > Erythroxylaceae > Erythroxylum > Erythroxylum rufum. Next base: position 58,327,378 of record JANIHZ010000208.1, on the reverse strand, counting down.
TGGGATCCTATATTTAACATTATGGAAGAGCCCAAACAAAGTGGACTTGATTAAGCTTTTAAAGGGTCAATAAGAAACACATTAAGTTCTTATTTGCAAATGTCTAAGAGGCTTCTATGGCATTCAATGTTAGGCTGATGGAAGAGAAGTGAATTTAGGTCTTGTATATCCGTGTTTGATGGGTGCAAGAATGCTAGGAAGCACAATATTCCCATGGTTGTTGAGTGGTGCATCACCTGTTCGAATGGAGGACTGCCTAGTGTATGCCTTCGTTGTAGTGGGATTTGCATTGTCAATAGTAGCTTATGATTATCAGGTATCTGTGTTTTTACAAGTATGTTCAGGTAATGTTTTGTTCTGGTTCTAATAGATTACATGTGAAATCTGTTTGTGACACCTTTGATATGCAGGAAGTTGGATTTTTAGTTGCACTTTTTTGCCTTTTCCATATGGCTGTTGGCCTGATTACACCTTCATTGGCGAGGTTGAGGACCATGTATGACGAAGAAAATTTTCTATTTTGATCTCATTGTTATTCAGATCAACTGCTTTTAAGTTAATTTGCTTGGTTATTTTGCTTCTTTTCACCTTACCAGGCATGTTCCAAATGAGTTACGTGGTGGGATGATAGGCCTTTCTCTAACTCCTGCAAATGCAGCTGTTCTGTTTTTCCTATTGAAAGTGCGTTTTCTAACCTGGATCTCTTGATAATTTCTGCCCATTACTATTTGTCAATAGATCAAAACACCTTTGCTTGGCCAATGATGATGTAAATAGATGAATTATCACTTTAGTTGAAGCTGTGGTGTGCTTTTAGTATTCACTTGCCTCTCTTCAGATTCTTATTGCCAACATCAATAACAGCTATGTTATACGAGGCTAAATTAAGAAACGTTGGACCAACATCAACTTCTCAAGGAAAAAGATTAGTATAATGTTAACTAGAGGGGAAGACCATTCTTAGGTATTTATTGGTTATTCTGACTGGTAATGAGTTGTTCGAAAGAGTTATGACTTTTAGTGTTCACTATAAACTAGTTGTGGAGACATTCAATCAATGGTTAACAAAGACTTGGGAAGGACTCCCCTCGTGGTACAAACACAAGCATACCAGACATTTCACAGGAAAAGTTATAGGAAACAAAAAAGTGACTGTTATCCAAGAAAAAAAAATAACAAGTAATTAAACGTGTGGAAGTTTACGTTTATCAATGAAAAGCATTTACTGCGTTGTTGAATTGTATTTCTATTTAATGTATCCGCGATAATACTGCATTCCTTCATTGTTATCCACTATATAGCAGACTCTGATAGACTTATTTGGTTGTTGTCATATGTCAGAGAGGCAGCTATCAGAACATTGAGAATTCAACTATGATGGCATTTGCAGTTCTTGGGCTTTTCCTAGCAGCAGGCTGCTTGCAGCTTTTGAAGCAGTGGGGCAAACAACCATACCAGAACTGGCACAAGTTATGATATACGATCCTGCTTCATGTGCATCAAATTTGATAGACCGGATGCATTTCTGTCGTGTTTGTCACTTCGATGAAGGTGGGTGAAAACGGCTGATTCATTGCATCAAATCCTTCTACTGCATGCAAGAAGCTACAATTTTTTTTCTTTTTCTTTTTCTTTTTTTGTTTACAGGGGCTGACTAAAAGGAAAACTTCAGGGGATCGCATTAAAACACGAGGCATCCTAAACAGCAGAGCATGGTTTGTGAGTTTTCAGATTCAAATGCATGTTTCTTGAGCTGATGGTAAGTGAGCAGCCATGCCATGAAAGAAAAGAACAAAAGCAGTACACATAGCAACACCACAATAGAAGTTGTTGCTCACTTGAAATTTTGAATTAAACAGGGGTTGGATGGGGGTATGTTAAAGTGACTGGAAAAGTTTCTCAAAAATAATAGTGCATTCATAACTAATATGTTATTGACTTCGATACTGTTATTACATTGATTCAAATACACCGCCACTCGCAAGGTACTACCGATGAATTATAACTTTCGGCTAAGTGAACCTGGGCCTATTCCATACTGAAACCCATTAGAAGCACGACTGTTTGCTTGTTTTTATGCCAAAACCGGATAAATGATATGATTTGTTCAGGGATAGATGATGACAACCTTGACGGATGGTGAGTTAGCTTAGGAAAGACATTACAGTAAAAAGTAAGCGGATGGTTACTATCATTTGTTTAAACAATCCTTCAGCGAATTTTGAAGAGTCTATTTCCTTTTGACTCTAACCAATTATAGAAAGTTTTAAGACTCGGCATTGTTGTTAAGAAATTTAATCTGTATAGGTTTAGTAATTTAAATGCAACTTCCTAAAACAAAGATTAGAGTCAAATTCTATTGCTAAATCAGAAGTTGATTAATTCAAGAAGGCATGTTGTCTATCCAAGCATCGGTGGGTTGGGTGTAAGATTCTTCCTTTGTCTCAACCTATTTATGAATTTTGTGTTGGACAATTTTGTCCTTTCTCGTAAAATTGATAACTATTAATTGCATTTTTTGGTTTTTAAATACATTATCGGTTAAATTATGTAATTTGATCCAAATAAAGATAATAAAGTGACCCAATAAATGATCTAAATTAATGGGTCAAATTTCGGGTAAAAAATAGATCCCTTTTAGTGTGGACTTGGTCCATATTAGTCTTGTGATAGAAAAGTCTAATATAGAAGTTATATATAGGTTAAAGTCTCCTGCAGTTACTCATATCAATCATAAGCATAAGGAATCTCTGACTTGTTAGGAGAGCTTACGTATTGAGAAAACTGTAGAAAGACCTAAATCACGTGTCGGGAAACACTTTTTGTAAAGATCCCAGAAAATTTGAGATCGTTTAGAGCCCGGAATCTGCATCAAAATCAGAGATGGAACCGAAATCAAGTATTCTACATTACCTTTGTTTTTAATACTTTCATGTTGATTCTGTTTACCTTATAAGGTTTATATTACGTTATTACATTTTGTTCATCCGATCCAATATATCAAATTAGAAGCTCAATAGAGGGGTAGGACAATCTAGTGCCTATGAATGGAGGAGTCCTTAGATGGAAAGAGAGATTAGTACTTGGTTTTAACATGTATTGAGGACTAAACTAATATATAAAGGGCATGTTGTCATCCACGTTTAAAAGGTAGTAGCATTTATTACATTAGAAAGGGTTGGCCAGAGATGTAAGAAACTATAGCAAACAATGTTTAATATATCGAAGGAATAAGAATGCATACCCGAGGTTCTCGCAACCACTTATTTTAAGGGATGTTAGACAGAGATCATCATGAATTTTTTAGAATCTATCAGCATCCAAGGAAACTTCGATTCCACTGATGATAGCAGATAATCTGATCAGATACTTCCAATTTATTGCACTTAAACATCAAATCTAAGCATAAAATGTCTCTCAAGTGTCTTTCATAACAGGAGACATTTAAGTTACAGAGAGTCAGCTTGGATTTGTCCATAGCATATCATCCTCAATCTGATGGCTATTGTAAACAAAATGTTAGAAACGTATCTGAGATATTTATGTGAAGATTCTGCTAACAAGTGGATGGACTCGATTCCAAAGGAGAGTATAAGATCACTTATAATCTAATCATTAGTTTAACCATTTCTGATATCTTGTATAAACATCCACCCTCTCTAAATGTGTCATACTTGGCCAGGAAAATTCAGGTTTTAGTAGTGGATCAAATAATTTAACATTTTTGCTAACCAGTTTTCATCTTCTGAGAGCACAAAACTCATGAAACAACAAAGTGTTAAGAGTAGAACAAGAAGGAAATTTGCAATGGAGAAGCAATTTTTTGTTAATTCACAACCATATGAACAACATAATCTTCATCGCATAGTAAATTACAAACTATCACTTTGTGATATGATCTATGATCTTATCAGATTAAGGAAAGAGTAGAACAAGTAGCTTTATAAGTTCCAACAAGCACAGATCTAGCGGCAACGTTTCAACATAACACATCACTATCCTGTACTTGTTTTGGATAGGAAGATGATCAAAAGTTACAATTAAATTGACAGCTCAACGTAATGTACGAAAATTGCTAAGCAAAACTGAGCATACTTTTTTTTAATTCAAGTCTGTCACCGGCACAAAACTTAATTCAATTCAAACGCAAGGAAAGATTCAAAGACAAAAGGAAAACTATATCAGAAGAGCATTCAGATAAAAGAAGGAAGTTCATAGGGAAATGATTACACATAATTCTCGCCCACTCCATCTTCTCCTTGAGCTATTTAATCCTGAGGTGATTAACGTATTTTGCTGCTTCTTCCAACTGATTTTGGCATCTTTTCCTCAATTCTTGAATCACCAGCCCCCTTCCAATAATGATCGTAGTTACGTAGTATAACACTCAACTCTTCATTCAGTGGTCAAATGGTTCAGTAAAAGGACTGAAAACAACTGGCCACATGACTTGTTATGAATGAATATTTGATTGTTGTATTAATCGTTGTTCTAGCAGTGCAGGAATAACGAACATCTGTATGAAACTCTCTCTTTTCTTCCTTTCCGAATCCTTCTCTTTATCTGGAAAAGCAACTACTTCACACATAATTTCGTGTAAAGAAACAGCTTTCACGTTGTGCAAGCTGCATCTCCAGCCACATGACATACACCAGGAAAGAGCTAAACTTTGGACATCCCTTTGAGCAAAAACCATTATGTCAGCGTCTGATAACTGCTTTATGTGCATTCCATCTGTTGAATGTTCTATTCTTGAGGTTCTAGGTCTTGAAGGACTCTGTTTAGTACCTTCGACAGTACTCGGACTTCCAATTGGGGCTGCAAATTTTGATCCTCCTAAGATAAGTCGCAATGAAGACCTTTTGAACACAAATAGTGAGAGAAATACCCATAGAACTCACTTACCCATCATAGACTTGAAGAAAAGCATCCAGAGAAAAACAAGTAGAATTTCATGTCACCTAATTAAAGCAGGAACTGCATGTGGAGAATCATATTTCATGCAGACAGGCAACTGTATTCTATGTTCCAACTTTGCAGAAGAATCATAAGATTTGTGCTATCCACTGGAACTGGAACCCTCTTCCTCGGGTTGTTAGTCGTCTTAAGAATTTATTGGTATCATCAGCAGCTTGCTCCACATCATTTATCGGCTGAATGACTACTTCGCAGGTATTATATTGAAGAGAGTTCTTGTCCCAGACATGCAGTTAAGCAGAGTAGAGTGTAAGGCCTGTTTCAGTAGTATAAAAAAAAAAGCATTTGCGAGAGGTACAGGCAGTAATTTTCATCATTTGGAAAGTTCCCCCATCACCTCATGAACTTTTCTCACTAACATCATAAGTGATACCAAAAATCTCTCTTCCAACACTAGGACTATAATGGAAAACACACATTGAGAGGTAGAGTCAGTAAAGAAAGACATATAGATGCAGCTGAATTCGCATAAGCTTCCATCTGCAATGCAAATCCCAATGAACTTCCATTTACAAAGGTGTATTTATTGATTTCCAGGAGAAAAAGCTTCATGGCATACTTGTCCTGCTGCCACGTCTAATGATCAAAGCCTGAGGAAATTTCAGGAACATCTGCCTCAAAATCAGCAGACAAATTATTCCTTTGCCAAATTAATCACAAACTTGTGTGCACAATATCAACCATTTAAATGCTCCATATTCCAGAAATCTGAAGGAACATAGCTTAGATTGATTTCCATTTCAAGTAACCGAATTCCAAAGCAAAATAAACCACTTACACTTTCAACCCAGGGAACAAAAGATTAGACTTCTCCAGATCTGAGGCATTTGGGTTTCAGATTATTCAAATTTGACACCCCTTGCAATCATATATTGATTGAGCCATGACCACTAAAATGTTCATCACTCCAACCATGGTAGTCATGTGGCAGAAAATGCAGCCACGAGCTTTGATTAAAGGAGGGTCAATAGAATTTCTACTAGGATGTCATTGTTGTTGTTTTTGTCGTCGTTGTCTCATAAAGAAGGGTATTTACATACAAAATGAGAAGCCTTCCCAATCCATGACTTTGAAGCAGGATTTGCAACAAAAAAACCCCCAATTGCACATTCCTAAACAAGCTTCTTGCACCAATGAAGAACTCTAAACAGCTGAGTTTCAACAATAGCCCTTATACGATATTTCCTTCTTTTTGCATCTTCAAGATCCAAAGTTCTATATGCAAGAGGAAGTAAATACATTGCTGGATGGAGTCTCCTGCAGCAATATAAATAGCAGAAAAATTTGCAAACATATGACAATAGGAAGGAATTAAAAATAGTGACTAGATCAATATTTTGTTAAGCCTCCTATCCGTATACAATATGAAAGGAGAAAGAAGGAACCGACAGCTGGCACTGCTGTCATTTCTGCAGGCTAAAGGCTTTGTTTTTCTGTTAGAATGCCAGTACCATATAGAGGAGGTAGCAGGTTGTAGGATTCTGTGTCAGGAATTTTGGGTATAATAGGAGCATATGTGAGGTAGGAAGGGTATTGGGTAGTCTGTCAGGTTGTGAAAGTGGGAGAGTTGGTCACCTCTCAAATGTGGCCTTTAGTCATCCAATATCTTCCTCCCTTATCAATAAAATCCTAAATACCAGCATTCTATCAGGTTGTGAAAGTGGGAGAGTTGGTCACCTCTCAAATGTGGGCTTTAGTCATCCAATATCTTCCTCCCTTATCAATAAAATCCTAAATACCAGCATTCTCTACCTGAGTTAATCTATCTATTTCCTTATTTCCTCTTCTACTGACATTTATCTGCAGAAGTTTCAGATGATATTTTTCTCCTACCTACTAGGTAGTTGGTTTAGTTGTTTTCCATACTTATCTGTCAGTGAATGTATAATTTGGATTGGCAAAAGGGTAAAGACTACAACAAAAGAGCATCACCCAATAGAAGAAGACATTTGGATGTTTCCTTTCATTAAATCAAGGTCCAGAATGGTTGTGATAGGTGTAATTGTATCTCAGGTCTAGAAAATCTCAACTATCAATCAAAATACAACCTATGGGCTAAGATACAATAGAAATAGAGATTTGATGGGGAACAAGTAGATAAATAATACAAAGGACAAGTTATCCAGGATTACTGTAGATTATATCACCTACTTATTGTTTTATTTCATTTTGAAAACATGTTTGTACACCACATGTACTAATGTGTTATAAATAGGAGAGTTTAATCATAGGATTAAATGCTTTAACATCCAAAAGAGAAGAAGAGCTAAGATATTTTGTAGAATAGGAATTCCAAACTTAAAATGTAAAATCTTAGAATTTGCAAGTCCTCTTGTTATTAAGAGACACCTCGTACTTTATTTTAGATTATCTTTTGCTTCAAGTAGAAAATAGATAGATTCAACATATATAAAAGATTATAGTTTTGATTGATGACGAAGTACTATTGACAGCCAGCAAATAGAAGAATTGTCCCCACAAAGCTTAAATTACTTGAAACTTATAAAACTGAAATCTTCTCTGAAGCTACACGAGGTATACTTACTTCTCATTCTGGTCAGCTTCACTAAAGCCATCCCAATGTCTCTGGGACAGGACTGTATGACCTTTTCTATCTTTGCCAAATGTTTCAATATACCAACCACCTATATCGTGCATGCCACAACGAGGCTCAAACAGCCAAAATCTGCAACAAAAATCCATATGAAGCAAAATACAAGTAGAAAATATTCTCAAGGCACGGATCAATTGTCTCCATAAAAGATACAACAAAAAATAGATGAACAATTTTAATTAGTACACATCATACCCTCATCTTTCCAAATCCAATAGCAGGAGACATTGAAAAGGTTTTAGTTATCAGCTATCAATCAACAATTATCAGTTATTAGTTGAATTTAACGAGCTGATCAAAATTGTTAGCAACTAAAATGAATTGCTGTCCACGTAACCAAAATCATGAACCAAAAAGTGGATACTAAATTTGGACATAATCTTTCTGAAAATTAAGTGGGAATTACATTTTCTGTCAAGGCTAGTGTTCAAGTGAAAACAAACCGACATTATGAAAATCATAAAAATTTACAGTTAATGTTTATAAACAGAGAGTCCAATCAAGCAAGCTAGAAGTTATTTTCCACCTTTAATTGCTAGTAGTGAACCAAGAAGGATATTGAAATTATTCTTCAGTAAAATCATTTCATATAAGCAATTAATTAAATATGAGGTTTAGCTATGTAAGTAAAGAGTACCAAAAAAAATCAACCATCACAAACAACTGAAATGATAGAGTTTACTTGCTGGGGGGTAACCGCGCTCTTGTGCATCGACACTCACAAACAGAAACTTTGTGTCCCAGCCCATACCAGTGCATGTGCCTCACCTGCAATTTTGAATAAAGTAATACAACACAATTATAGTAATACTTCATGCAAGAAAGCAATGTGCAAGAGGAAGAATGTTTTCTTTTCTTTTTCGTTATTTTGTTAGATACACAAGGACAGTTTTCCCTTGTAGTGACAAGTCATAAGATGCACAGACTGAACAGTGAAATGCAGCAATATTAGGAGCATGTACAGCAAGGGATAGAAGTTGAAGCACTTATGTAACTGAAAGCTGGATATATCCGGAGGAACATCACGAACCATGAATGTTCTGTGTTTCATTATCACATGGGTTTTAATACCAGTGTTATCATAGACAAAGCATGATCCCTCCTCAGGAGAGGTCCCCAGCCCTCTTACAGTTCCCAGTTGAATCGTTGATCCAGCTGCACCAGCTGAAATAGAATTCTTGGAAAACCCTCCATTGGAATTTGGCACATTGCTATCTGAACTAAGAAAAACATGGATTTCATCTTGAGCATCTTTGCCCTGCATGTCATCACACAGGCTTTTTGGGGGTGTTCTAGTGGCCACAGCAACCAACCTTCCAGCAACATGCAACTCCAAATTTTTAAATGCATATGACTTATTATGCATGGTATCCCTGGCAAGAATCTTAAGATTTTCAGCATCATCAGCTACAGTTGAACTCCTTAGGATGCTCACATTCTCTGAAGATGGACAGATTCCCAAACCATCAGCATCAAAGGAACTTAATTTTTGGGTGCAAGCAGGAGCTATTTGAGGATTATAATCAGCAAGGCACACCAATCCAAAAAGATCACGACCTGAAACCAAGTGCAGGACTTCTGGGGTGTCATAGACAGATCTTTCCTCTGCCTCGAAGCAGTCAGGAAGAAGATCCATAGACTCAATACCAGGTCCATAGTAAGCTGCATGTACAGCTGAATAAAAGTCAGCTTCAAGAACATTGAAATATCCCGTTCCAACAGCCACCTTCTTCTCCAAAACTATATCATTTATAGCCGATCTGTACCACCTCAACCATTCCACGACTTCCATCTCTTTACTTGCAGTCGTATACGATTTATACATGTACAACGTAGAAACTGGTCTAGAATGTTTCTCCAAAACCATTCTTTGAGCCAGCAAATACCTGTCATAGTGGGCTCTCCGCTCCGAGTCAGAAAGGATCTGAAACAACCCCCAAATCGCCTAAGTCTCAAGAATTACATCAACTACAAAGTCAAACAACTAGTCGTGATGCTCCTAATACTACTACTAGACTACCTGGACTACTCAAGCCACTCGGCGACCAGCTTTTGTTTAGCGTAATTAATAATTGTCTCCTATCTCGAACAAATTTGAAAAGAAAAACAAACAAAAATGCAAAACATAGCGAAATAACCAACTATTTTCCATTTACTACAGCAATAATAACAACGAAATTCAGCCATTCAGGCGATAATCAAGAGTAGCAAGCACCTCATAAGCGGCGAGGATTCGAATAAAGCGTTGAGAATGGACGTTGGAGTGATCGAGATCCGGGTGAGTTTCTTTCGCCAATTTTCGGAACGACGCTTTGATTTCAGCGAACGAGCCGGTCTCCGGTACTCCCAAGATATCGTAGGCGTTCTCGGAGGGAAACTCGGACCGAATCGACTCAGCTCCGTTACTAAAACATCGAATTCCTCGACTCGAGAAGAATGAATAGCGATTCATGTATTCTGGTTACAATTTTCTGGCAGAAACGAAAGCTGAAGCGTTGATGACGAGGAACCAGAAGGTGAGTGGGTCACCTATATGCTCAAACATCACAATACAAACTTCATAGCACATCAAGGCTCAAGCCCGTGCTCGCCTCTGCTACACTGGAGAAAGGAAGGACTGTAACCAGATTGCAAAATTGGATAATTGTCATTCCTATTTGTTTCTATTTTTATTTTTTATTTTTTGTTTTTACTCAAATTGAATAAAAAATTTATTTATTTAATTTTATTTATTTGAATTTTTAGTTTTGATTCCTTTCATTATTCAAAAATTATGTAACTATAAAAAATAGTTTTTGTTCCTGTTTTTATTTTTCCAT